>CADDIJ020002522.1:0-50567 GCA_902809745.2 Tetradesmus lagerheimii | reverse complement strand
CTTTTAGGTGTGCCAGCTTATGCCTTGTACAATCCTGATCGAGAGACTAGGACTATTTTGGCTTCAAAGTTGCTTCAATCTCCCTTTTTGGCGCAAGATTGCGCTCACTTTGTGTGGTGCATGCCATCTGAGATGGCGAACGGCCTACATGTAACTTCCACTCTCTAAAAATTGCAAAACTTTACAAACTGCTATGACGCAGGTGCATGGTCTATGCAACAGCCACAACGCCTTTGCTGGCAGAGGCTGCGCCAGTGCTGCCACTGCTTCTGCTGCTGAGGTCCAGCAGCTGCTGCTTCTGCTGCTGGCTGGCTGGCTGCAGCTGCAGCCCAAACACCTCCTCCAGAGCCTCTAACAGAGCATACCTGCAAACACAGCATGCTCACACAACCTTTGACAACTCCTTGACCGCCCCTTGGTATGACTGCGTGCCATCACTGCCTTGTCAAAATGTGAGTGGTTAGATGCGGCAACAGCCAGTGAAGGACCAAAGTTGCAGCTGCCAGTGAGTCGCTGCACACATGCGGCAACCACTGCCACTGCTGTGCATTGAGCAACTCATGTACGAGCAGACAACCTGACTTATAATGCAGTACACTGCTGCACTGCTGCTGTCCCAGCAGGGCTCACCTGTATTCTACAATGAGCGGGTCATTGCTCACAGCATACAGCTCCTCTCGCTGCTGCTGCCTGTCATCCTGCTGCTGCTGCTGCTGCTGCCCCACGCCAAAGCTGCTCCCATTGCTGCTGCTGCTTTGAGTACTGCCAGCAGCGCCTGCTGCTGCTGCTAGTGCCGTCTTTACACTGCCAACCGGCCTATCAGAGATGCCACAGGGTGTTATCTGCTGGAACGGATGCAGGCCAGTGCTGACGTTCAGTGCTAGGCCGTGGTAGGTGACCCACTTGCGGGCGCGTACACCAATGGCTGCTAGCTTGTGACCGTCTACCCATACACCTGTGAGGCCCTGCACATGCATTGCGGCAGGTGAGTTGCAGGCTTGTGAGCAGCCAGTAGCAGGATGCAATGCATGTGTGCTTGTCTGAAACTGACTGCAACCGCTTCTCACAATCTTTCTGGCACATGTAACTACTCTCTCCCATCAATGTGCTCTGGCAACAGCGGTGGCAAGCCATCACGATATGAGACATGAAAGACCCCTTCTATCTGCTTCAAATCACCTATATCCGCTCTCCCCAGGCCTCCCCAGGCCTGATGTGTCAGACAGCGCCTTAATCAGCACCTACACCATTTGAACTTGACAGTATCTGCCCTAGGCATGATCACATGGAGTGGCACGACTGTCCTGTCTCACCTCTATCCGCTCTCCCTGCAGGCCTGATGTGTCAGCCAGTGCCCTGATCAGCACCTCTTCTACACCCTTAGAACTCAACAGTATCTGCCCTAGGCATGATAAGATGAGATGACACAACTGTCCTGTCTCACCTCTATCCGCTCTCCCTGCAGGCCTGATGTGTCAGCCAGTGCCCTGATCAGCACCTCTTCTAACCCCCTCAGATACCAGTGCAAGTCCTGCTTGTGACGCGTCAAGTCCAGAATGGGGTACATCACAAGCTGCACGCAGCAGCACAGCAGCCAGCAGCACAACGCATCAGCAGGTCAGCAAAAACATGATGCCTGACAGCAGGCCTGCAAGCACTGACAACACGCCTGCAACCAGTCCACAGTGCTAATGTGCAATCAGGCAGTGCAGCCGCCACGATGTGCTCTGCAAAGCCATACCACCAGGCTGTGCACTGCTGCAAAATATCCAAGCCTGCTGCCGCTGCTGCTGCTGCTGCCGCCGCTGCTGCTGCTGCTGCCGCTGCTGCTGCTGCTGCCGCTGCTGCTGCTGCAACAAAATGCGCACCTGTCCTGGGCCGTGGTAGGTGACCTCCCCTCCCCGCTCTGTGCGGTACAGCGGGTGTGGCGGCTGCTGCAAGTCGAACTTGACGTGAGCCTCGCTGCTGCCTGCGCCGAGTGTGTACACTGGCGGGTGCTGCAGCCACACACAGTTGCTTACGAGACACTCATGCAATACATCAGCACCAAGGTCAGAGAAGGCAGGAACAGGGCAGGCCGGCCTTGCAGCAGGCTTGCGCTGCTGCCAGCTCCAAGTGCATACAGTGTCGTGTGCTGCAAGCATATGCACACACACTAGCTCATGAGACGCTGCTACGACAATGCATTAATAAGGTCGCAGAGGCAGTATGAAGGCTGACTTGGCAGGCCAGCCTTGTAGTAAGGTTGCACAGCATGCAGCCACGCCCAACGCAGCTGTGGAAAGACGCTGCTGCTGCTGCTGCTGCTGCTGTTGTGACCAACTCTGCCCTGTATTTGCCGCGAACTGCTGCAGTTCGGTTGCTTGGTCTACGGGCTGTTGCTCAGTCTATGCAACGCGCACCTGCAACAAGAACACCGTGTTACGCCTGTCGGCTGTTGCTGCAGTGCACATCTCTGTCACGCGCTGCTTCTGCCATGCCCAGGCCTGCAGCAATGATTCCAACAGCACCAGCAACAATCAGTAGCAGCAGCAGCAATGCGCAGGTTACCAGAGGCAGCACTGGCGGAACAGCAGATGTAGTGTTGTTGTTGCAGCGTTGTTGCGCTTGAAAGCTGTTTGTCACTTGTTCATATTAAATACAGCGTGTTGATAAAGGCCCAGATACTCCATCTGAAAGGTCTGGGGAACTCAACTTAGGGCTCTCTATGCAGCATGCGGGGTTGCAAGGCAGCAGCAAGCAAGCAACAAACACTATAGCTGTTGCCACGTGCAACAAAAACAGCGCAGGTTGATCATACACAACAGCAGCAAGTATATCAAGACCAATACCTGCTCATATGGCACTAGCTGACTGTGAAAGTCATACAGAAGCGCAGGCTGCTGTGCTGCAGCAAAGCACCGCTGTGTTGCACGCCTTGACGGACAGCCGCTACGGCTGCGTCGCCTTGCAAAAGTCTCATGATCTGTGCAGGAAGCATCAAAGCGTCCGTCCAGGCACCGCATGTTTGAGATGGCGTGAATGTTACTTCTGCTGCTGCTCTCTGCTGCTGCGAAGTTGCTGCTGCTACTCAAGCTGCATGCTCTTGCCAAAAATGTTCACGATCAACGCCTTGTCAATGTGGTATCACTTTGAGCTCGTGGATGTTGAGGGAGGCTCTAACTACGCCTGAACAGAAGCTCTTGTTCGCCCGTCGGTGCCGTCGACGGCCCGATGTTCGAACGCCAAAAAGATAAAATTACTGTTTTGGTTCATTAAGCAATTTCGTACTACACTCTTGGGGATCGCGTCCACTTTGCAACTGAACTGTAGTAGTAACAAGTGTAGGTGGGTTGGCACCACTAGGACAGGTTGTTCTCGCCATACGTTGGTCATCTACGCTATGGCCTCTTACAAAGCAGTCGTTGATCGTCTGCAAGCATTTTGTGCACCCCAACTGCCAGAGCCCAGCTCAACACAACATAAACAACCCTTGCCACAAGCACAGCCTCGAATCTCAAACAACCCAGCAAACATGAACGGGATCTCTAGATCCGCATGTTTGAGGAAGCACTGCGTTCAGACCACGGCACGGCATCCTGGCGCTGTGAAGAGGTCTCAGCAGAAGACGCCAAACCACAAGCAGGTGCCCAAGAAGCGAGGTATGTACCTTTCAAAGCTTTTGATAAGGCGCATGCTTACAGGAGCTTCAGCAGCGACATGCCAGCAGTTCCCTCCAGCTTGCCACCACATACTCTCGCACAGTGTCGATCTTCTTGCATGCAGCTGGTCATAAAGTTTCACGTGTGACTCAGTACCTTGCACTGTCTTTTAATTAGTCTATGCTGCCGTGTGGGCGTAACGGTGGTTCCGCACTTCGCGCGCCACGCAGTCAGCTGGTGGACGAAACCACATCATACCGCACACTCCTGGGTGTTTTCAACCGTGCTACAACTTCTCCTCTGCGTTCCTGTCTTGGCTTACAACATACTACCTCGTACATACTACGTATGCATGCGTCAGTTGCGTCTGTTGGGCACCTTGTGAGTGCTGTGTCAGGCCCAGACACCCTGTCACCCACTGCCCTGTCTCTTTCCTGCAGACATTAGGACCTCCTTCTTGCGCACACCAGTTGCGCCCGTGCTGAAGCCACCCCCACAACAGCCCGCAGCTGCAGCAGCGCCAGCATTGCTGCCTCCTGTGGTTGCACTGCCAGAAGACAGCGCAGCAGCAGCACTGCATGCTGCACCCCTGGTGACCATTTCCCTTGGCGAGACTTGCAACACAACCGCCACAGCAACAGCCAGCAGCACCTTCACCAGCAGCAGCAGGCTTGCAGGAGAGCCAGTTGTGGCATCTCTGGCACTTGCAGTTGGCGCTCCCGCAGCAACAGACAGCTTGCTAGGCCTCAGCAGCAGCAGCAGCAGCAGTGCTAGCAGTAGCGATGATGAGGATGCTCTATGGAGTGCTCAGGACGGCCTCAACTCCCTAGCTGCACTCGACCGTGCACTCAATGGCCTCATCCTTGCTCCAGCAGGTGCCAGCAGCACAAGCACCAAGGCCAGCAGCAGCGCCAGCAAGGCCACCAGCAGCAGTAGCAGCAGCAAGAGCAAGTCTAGCTCCAAGCGCAGCTCAAGCAGCAGCAGCGGCACTGCTGCAGCAGCAGGGCCTGCTGTGGTGTCCATTCACTGCGAGAGTGACTGGGAGCGTGAGCTGGCAGCTGCAGCAGCCAACCAGCAGCTGGTAGTTGTTAAGGTAGAGGCAGCACAGAGCCTGGTGAGCACACATCACGCAAGTTGCTTTACACTTGAAGACGTGGGGTAGTTTGCCATCCAGTGACATACTGCGCTGTCAGCTGCTACGAGCTAGCAGTACACTTGCTGCACCTTCCCTTGCAGCGTGTCCTGCTTCGTGCGCTGTTCCACTCCCTCGCTACGTTCCAATCCGCTTGCCCTTCACTCACCACGTCTTTGTTGCTGCTCCTGCTGCCTCGTGTACCGTTCCTCTTACTGCTCTCTTGGTACTGCCAGATGCGCAGCAGCAGCCGCATCGACCCCACGCTGCGCTTCCAGACACACAACTCCCTGCCAACAGAGCTCAACACGTACGCGCCACACACAGAGCTCCTCAGCAGCTTCAGCCTGCTGGGCAGCGCTGGTGCAGCTGCTCCCGCAACCTTCACATCTGCCTACGACTTCTCTCCTGCAAGCATGCGCTCCAGCTCTGGTGGCGCTGTCGTTGCTGCTGCTGTCGCAAGCAGCAGCCCAACCTGCCAGCTTGACAGCGCAGTGCACCATTGGTACAAGCAGCTTGCAGCACAGTATGCCAGCAGCAGCAGCGGCAGCAAGCTGCGGTTCCTGAGCCTGCAAGCAGATGCGCCGCGGGCTAAGGCGCTGTGTAGGCGGCTGGGTGTTGGCGCGCCGCTGTCTGTGCTGCTTGTGGAGCCGGGCAGTGGCAGGCAGGTGCTGCAGGTGGTGGGCACAAAAGTGGAGCAGGAGCTGCCCTCAGGTGAGCACAGCTGCTGCTGGTGATTGGTGGGCTAGAGGTGGGCGAGATGTGTGCTGCTTGTGGAGCCGGGCAGTGGCAGGCAGGTGCTGCAGGTGGTGGGCACAAAAGTGGAGCAGGAGCTGCCCTCAGGTGAGCACAGCTGCTGCTGGTGATAATGAGTGGGCTAGAGGTGGGCTAGTGGTAGATAGGTGCACGTTGGATAGACGTATGCTTGGAGCTGTTGCTGCAAAATGGCGGCAGCTGTGTGGTACAGGTAGCTCAGCAGACATTGTGTAGACTGCCTACATTGCGTGGGTGACATCTTTTGTATGATGTGCATGGTGTTGCTGCAACGTTCCTGAAACACTAACTTCCTGTCCTGCGTTGTTTCTGTGTCTGCTGCAGCGCTGCTGTACTTTGGCGACGTTGATGCGCAGGGCGCTGCCCCCAGCCAGCTGCTGCCACAGCTCAGCAGCAAGCAGCAGCTGCAGGCACACACGTGAGTGGCAGAACTGCTTGGTTCGACCAGGGTACCTTGTCACCAGCAGTGGCAGTCCTGCTTGGTTCGACCAGGGTACCTTGTCATCAGCAATGGCAGCCCTGCTTGCTGCGACCAGGGCATTTTTCCACCAGCATTGGCAGCCCTGCTTGCTTCGTGGTGACATCTGCTGGCATCTTGCAGGACATGCATGTGAAACACAGCCATCGCATTTGCTCAGCGTGCCGCACTGAACATAATGTGTCTCAGCAGTGTTTCGTGGAGCTGGGTACCGTACACGAGCAGTGCATTGCAGTATGCAGCGGTGGCATGACTGTCTTCTACATTCTACATGACCTGTGCTCACTCTCTGTTCCCTGCTGTGCGCGCTTTCTGTTCCCCGCTCTCCTCCTGCTGTCTCACACAGGTCCGCAGATGTGAGCGTGGTGGCATTCCACATGCACGCTGCACCGCCCTGCGTGGCCTCCTACTCGCGCCTCTACGACGCAGCACAGAGCAGCGCTGGCAGCATCCCCTTTGCAGTAATGAACGTGGACTGCAGCGAGGAATGCACAGCGCTGAGCAACGAACTACGTCTGGACCGGCTGCCAACGTATGTCGTGTACAAGGGCGGCCAGGAGGTGCACCGGTTGGCTAGGTCATCTGAGAGGAAGCAGCTGCAGGAGCTGCTGCAGCAGCTCTCAGGTGGTGCTGCTACTGAGGCTGCTGTAGTGGCAGTGTGATTTGGGACAGGTTGCCGTGAACGGAGTGCTATCGGCAACATATTGTTGACGCAGTGGAGTCTGCAATGCGCATGAAGCATGTATTTCCGCACGAGTACTGATGTTTGTTATGAAGGCCAGAGCAGTTGCTGTGTATGGTGTCAACGGCTGGAGCTGCCAGCAGGTGCACCCCACAGAGCAACAGCCAAAGCAGAACTCCCCTTGTTGAGCATGTGATGCAATAGAAGTGCCTTGTGCGTTGGCAGTCGGAAGGATGGCTGTTGCTTCCCAGTCAGTTCTCATGCAGCTTGTTGTTTTGTGCTGCAAGTTGTGTTGTGCCGCTGGTTGATCGTAAGGCTGTTGATTCATAGAGCTTGAGCTGATGCCTGTTCATGGCTTATTGTTGAGGCGTGTTGCAGTTTGCTGTTCTGCAGTGAGCAACATGGTGAGAGCGGGGACCCTGCTGCGCTATGTCGCTGGTGCATTTCTTCCTTTCAGCAGGCATATCTCAAGTATCTGTTGACCGTGGTCTTGGGCTGTTTGCCTGTGTCGGCAGTGTTGAGAGGTGTTGTTGCTGCTGCTGCTGCTGCTGTTACCCCGGGTAAGCAGCTACTCGTGTGGTACACACAAATGGTTGACAGGCACAGTAGTACTGCTTCAACGCGTCATGAAAGTGGTGTTGGTGCTAGCTGCTGTATTTGAGATCTGCCACTTCTGGCAAAGGTGGTTAGCGCAGGCTCGATGCACCACGTGGCTCAGCATCGGCAGTTGTTGGTTTAAAGCTGCTAGCCTACAGGCTGCAGCAGTGTACAACAGGGTATGCATCATTGAGTTGTGGGTACAGCCGCAGCAAAGTGGGAGTGGCTGCACTTTGCAGCCTGGTGTTGTGTCTCACTCAATTGTCTGCTGCATAAAGCATACAAACAGTAATCTTGTTGTTGGCTAGTAATCGTGCGTGGTTTCATGGTTTCATTTGTCCCCTATCGCATGCTTTCCCTGTCACAGCTGTCAATAGTGTAGTCTGTTGTTGCCTGGTGGACACCGCACTGCTGCTTGGTTGCACGTGCGTGGTTCATCCATGTTGGAGAGTGTCTGCAATCTTGTCAAGACAGCTGCTAGCTACTTTTCCATCCAGTCCACATGCCCGCTTTCTACAAATACATGCTTGTCAGTGCCAATTCAAGCGCCCAGCAGCTGCTGCAATGCAGCGCTCCGAGTGACTCAGTGGCGTGTGTTGATGGCATTTGGCTAGCGGCACGAGTGCTTACTACTGGCCTGCTGCTGTGCAGCTGCTATGTTTGACAGGGACTGGTGGTGTGGCTCAGCACACTGCACCTACATGTGTGTAGCGCAAGGTCCAGCAATGTGATGATGAGTGCGTCCAGAGGAGAGCTGTCTTATGTGGTTGTGTGTGCGTGTCTGTGCTGAAGGGTGTTCTTTCCTTTGGGAGCGTGTAGTAGCGTGTAGTAGCGTGCAGGAATGCGTGTCAATGGTATCCTGGATTGTTGCTTGTCGACTGGTGCAGTGCTCGTTGACAAACTTACCTGCTGTGTGGTGCGCATGCCTGCACGGCACTGGTTGATCACCTGGTCTGAAGCCCGCTGCCCTCATTGTGAGAGAAATGGTATGGGTTGGCGGCTGCTGCTGTGTTGTTGTCAGCTTGCTGCAAAGCGGTGCAAGCCCCTTGCTGGGTTGTGTTGGCTATGCTTCCAGCTGCGGCTGTGTTTGGATGGAGGTGTGTTGCGATGGAGGTGTGCTGTGATTCTGTTGGTCACTGATAGCACTGGTGGGCAAGAGCAATTGCAGCGGCGTCACAGAGCTCTTGCAGTGCCGCAGACAGTATGCCGTGAGTTGACCGTTGTGGCTTGACACGTACAGGGTCGGCTTGTACGAGTGCTGACCCTGGCAGGTTTGTATCTGCCAAGCTCTAGGATGGCACCACTTGGTGCTGGAGCGTGTACTGCTGTTGTCATTGGAGCTTGAGTGCTGCTGCTGAGGAGGCTTAGCATTGTTATTCATGAGCCAACAGGAGTGTGTATGCTGCGACAGTTTATATCCTAGCGCTCTACATGGTCATAAGGGTCATGATGCTGTAATGCAGGTGGGAGGTCTGTCATGGGACTGCAGAACTGCTGCAGTAGTGCGGCCAGATGCTGTGCTGCAATCATTACTGTATGATACAGTACAGAGGTGTGTGCTTTGGCCTGCTGTGGTGCCAAGCAATAACGTGTGCTGAGTGTCTTTGTTGTGCGCATGCATGAGTAGGAATAATTGCAACGTTCTGGGTTGGGGCAAGTGTTGCTGCTGCACAATTCAAATCCGCTCTTTGACAATGCATTGGTTGGCTTCAGTCAGGTACAACAGTGTGGTGGGGACTGTGTGGCCATACCCTGACAGGGCCGATACCAAATGCATCTCATCAGCAAGGCTTACTTTAGTATCACTGATACTGGTCGTGTGCGGCAGCACGTGGGGCATTATTCCAGCAGCCTGCAGGTACACTGTGCTGTGGTTTGCTGTTCGTTGCAGCAGTTGTCGTCGTCAACTTGCTGCAGGTTGGCGCTCATGAGGCAGCGCTGGCAGAGCTCATAAGGCTTGGCAAGGCCGCCAGCAGCTGGAGAGAGAGCACACCTCACATGTGTAACGTTGTGTCAGTCCTTTTGTGCCCCCTCTTCATGCTATGCTGTGGGAACACCAACAGCTCAACTATTGGATTCGCCACGCATATTCCTGTGTCAGTTCACCGTGGTGTGGCTGTGGCAGACCAGCGCGAACCTGAACTGTTCAGGCTATGCAGTAGTCGTAGCTGCTACACCTGGAAACGCTGGCTATGAAGGCTTCAAGTCTTAGAAGCTGGTTGCAAAACAAAACCGCCTGAGGGCACTGCCGTGGCATGGCCTGCCCTGGACTCCAGTGGAGGGCATTTGAAGTGCCTGCTGTACTCGAGGCTAAGTCGGACCTCACCAGTGTTCGTGCAGTTGATTATTCACCACTGAGGATCAAGGTAGTCATCGACGCTAAAAGCAGCGGTGTCTTGCCGGTATATTTAGCTGGCAGGGGGAGGGGCAAGTTACTGACAATGCAGTCGGTCACCGGGCAGTCCAACCCCTGCCTCGTGGGATGTGCAACGCACGCTCAAGCGCTACATACACCCAGATTATGATTATCTGTGGAGATCTAGCAACCGTTTTCCAGGCTTGTTCAATCTGCTGAGTTTGCCAGGTGGCGCAAGGCTGGCCCAGCCCAGTGGGTAGCATCGCAGAGGTACAGCACTGACCGTATTGGCACCCCAGCTCATCTGATGCACAAAGTCTGAATGTGATATCATCAGGCGTGTACACGAGTCTGCCTCTTCAGCTCGACTACAGGCAGCCCTACCACTTTTTCGTCGTAAGCATCACACAGCCTCTGGAGAGACAAGGACGCAGCTTGCGAGATGATGAACACATTCACTGCTGTCTTTTTGGGTGGGTCTGCAGCGGAAAGCAGTTCACCGCTCAGTCAGGTTCAGGTTGGCACCTCAAACCAGTACCGTAAAGCACCAAATGTTTTAGCCCAAAAATAATTAATTCGAAGCGTTCGGGTGAAAAAAATTGGTGGCTGGTATAAATTCGGCGAAGCACAGGGCGAAAACATTTGGTGGCCAGGAAAATCCCCTGTGGCGCGATTTCTGGACCCTGACCCGTCAAACTGCTTCAAACGCAACCGCACATCGCGTATCTACGCATAGGCAGCGCTGATGCGCTCATTTCAAGCGAATTCTAGCCGTCACGCTCATTTCAAGCGAATTCTAGCCGTCACAGGCGTTAGGCAAGTGTGTGCAGGGCTAGGAAACCGATGCAGCAGCGGTTCAGGCGAAAACATTAGGTGGCCGGTCAAAAATCCTGCAGGCCTAGGGCGAAAACATTCGATGGGCATTCTAAAATACTTTGCGAAAAAAGAAAAAAAGTGCGCGGCGAAAACTTTTGGTGCTTTACGGTACCCCCTGCGGCTCAGTCAATGGCTGTTGCCAGTCCAGCTCAACCAATAAGAAGAGGATAGGGGGAGGTAGCCAGGCCTGGCAGCCACATGTGCCACACTGGCTATAGGATGGAGCCAGCTGACATTACTGCTGTACGCTGCTTCTGCGAGCGCTGGCAGCCATCACTGAGTGTGCAGTCGTGTATGCACAGAACCGAACCTGGCCATGTTTACGCCCGTGGCTGATGTTGAACAACAGTAGAGTGGGCGACATGTGTGCAACCCCAACAGGTGTACCACACAGACGAAGAACTGACTGTGTCACTGCAGCATCATGTTACCGGTTACCCAAGCAGGTTCTGCTGCTGTCGTTGCTGCTGCAGGTACGCTGTTGTCGATTGGAATTGCTGGACAGCTTCTGGCAGTGTCTGCTCTTGGGAGTGAACTGCAGGGTGAGGAGGGCAGTGGTGTTTGGAACTGATGACATACGCCCTGTGCACCAGCAAATCACCCACCCCGGCATAGCTGGGCAATGCGGCATCATGTCAAGCTGGCAGCTTGTCACCAGCATTGGCATGCAGCCTGTCACCCCCTGCTTATCGTTAATCATCCAGTTGGTGCTCAGCTTACATCATTTATGTATTGCAGGCACGCCACAAGGACAACGGCTTACAACGCAGCAGGAGTTTGGGTGAGCTGGGTGCACTGCACTGAACCGGTTGGGTGCACTGTACCGCCCTAGTTGGGTGTACTGCTGTGCCCGGCCAGACACAACATCAGCATTCTGCTGCCTGCACATCTCTATGTTGTACCTGGGCAGGGCTGTGCCAGAACGCCAGCATCCAGAAATATTGTAGAGTGGCTGTTTTTGAAGACACTAGTAGTACGGCTAAGCACGATGTATACAGTCATGATTTTGTAAACGCTTTATGATGCAGTTGAAATGGCCTGAATGACCGTTGGAAATGCTGTTTGACTTGTGCACAGCAGTGCACATTGCACGACACCGCAGTACACTGCACCACATGCTCTTGCCCCCCTGTGATGCTGTTTGCAGCCGTAGCACTGGGTTGAATTACGCAGAGAAAGGCCTGAAGTCATCTCCAAATGCCACAAGGCGCGGCTACAGCGCGAGCAGAGGCAGGGCAGACAGAGTACGCAGCCTAGGAAGCACTGCAAACCCAGACGTGGCACAGATAGCCAGGGAAGCCTGCGGCAAGGACAGCATAACAGATCCAGCGTGTACAGATGTGCTGCTTCTGACGCTAACGCCTGCGGCTTACTCGTCTAACAACACAGCAGACACACCCGGCCGGCGAGCCTTCATCAGCCCAGCTCAGGTGAGGCAGGAGGCAGGCTTGTGACATCAGCAGTCATTGTCACTGATTCTGCACTGTCAGTTGGACATGAAGATCTTGATGGCAACCATTAGACGCCAAAGCACAGCTTTGAACATGTATGGCTGTGCTGTGCTGTGATGCGCTGTACTGTGCTGTCATCAGCCCTACACACGTTCAGCTGCTGCAGCTGAGCACGCTCGCAGAGCTTGCTTGCGTAGATCAAGGGTTGGTCAGGTGGCATGTTTGACTTTGAGGATGCGATGCGCCTGTGTTCCAAATACGCCTTAAGGCGCAGTTAACAAGCTTGTTACAAATGCAAGCGAAGCTTTTGCAACTGAGGATATCATACAACTGCTGAGACGATACATGCCATGATGCAGGCATTATATACCTGCATGTGCAGCCTGCATGTGTTGATTCATTCCAAAGTCGCATGCAAGTGGCATGGCCTCCTTGCTTGTCAGGTCCACATTGCTCTGCCTCTGCAGGATCAAGGCGGATGCGAAGCATGTGTTGGCTTTGCAGTCACTGCTGCTGCTGAGGCTGCAATCAACGTGCACCTGGGGCAGAGCTGGAACAAGCTGAACCTTTCGGAGCAGGACCTCAGCTTCAGCAGGTGCGGGCAAAACTGTCGGGTGAAAATCCATCGTTACGGGCTTGTGTGACAGCATCTAATCTGGCATGCAGAGTAACGGTAACTGCCATGTGGTGCCAGTGTCAGATCTACAGTCGAACATTATCATGTGTATGCCCCATTCAATGGTGCCTGGCTGGTTGGCGGAAGATTGCCAACATCGCATCATACCTTGCACGCCATGCCAGCTGGTGTTGACGGCGTGGCAGGGCACTATTTGATACCACCTCTTGCTGGCATAGGCGCCGCTAGTTCTGCCTAGTAGCACCGTGCTGCAACGGTCATGGAGTATGTTTGCTTGCTGTAGCTAGTGACATCGCCTGACTGTTGCTTGCACGTCTGCGGCTGGCCAATATGGCGCTGCGCTGCATGTAGGCTGTTGCCACGCGTGAACTGCCGCAAAGGGGCCTCGTATGACAAAGTGGTCGAGCATATGATTGACAAAGGCATTGGGCAATGGGCTTCTCGAGACTGCCTCCCATACGCTGAACAAGAAAGTGACAGCATTGAGTGCTCCCTAACAACGGCAAGTTGTCGGTCACAGCTACCATCAGGTAAGACCTCCTTGTGGACTCACCACACTAGGCATATTCATAGTGGAGTTGTCAGGGGTCGTGCAAGACTCAACCACCACAGGTGCGCACATGCATGCATTGGCAATCATTGCCTCGGAGGTGGTTCATAACATGCAGTGATGCTGACTGGACCCAACAAGCCGCAGGAGACAGTATCCTCTTACTGTGCTCTGTTTTGTTGGCAAGGCGACCAAAGCAGCAGCAGCAGCAGCAGCAGCGGTAGCAACAGCAGTAGCAGCGGCGGTAACACAGCAACAGCAGCAGCACCTGCAATGTCAGAGTGCCTGATGCAGACTCTGACCCTCAGGTTGCATCAGGGGGGCCCTGCACATGTGCAATTGCCGCAGGCGGATCAGCGCGCCTATCATTATACCTGAGACAGCTCATGTGCATCAGGCTTACTTTCATGCAAAGACACTGCACCAACAGGCTAGCTCAAGCATGCAGTCATATCAAAACCAAGAGCACTATGCTTGTGCTGACAAAAGTGTTTGTTTTGTATCCACTAGCGACAGCACCTGCTCTGCCCTTCTTTGTTGCATGTGGTAATCATAGTGTGTTGTGTTGTCATGCCCGCAGGTGGAGCTCTTACGCTTGCCAATGCCGGCAGCGCTCTGTCCACCATGGCCAAAGCAAAGGAACAAATCATGCTAACAGGCGGTGTGATGACATCCATCGCCATGTCGCAAAACTTTTTCAGATCGTTTGTTGACAACAGGACCGGCGCCAACAGTGTCTTTGCTACAGACGAAGATGCCCGCCTGATTGCGTCAGAGCCGTTCTTCATGCACGCCGTGTTCTGCTATGGGTGGTGGGACAACCCCCCGCGTTGTTGGCGATGGCTACTGGATATGCAAAAACAGGTGGGTGTGACAGCACTGCATTGGTAGTTGCAGCCGAGCATAGTCATCCAAACAGACCATTGATGAAGAACGAAGCAAGCAATAGTACAATTTTGTACAAACATCATGGCATGCCAGCGATCCGGCCAGATAAACCCCTGCAACTGTGTTGTGGCAGCAGAAAACTTGCCAACCTTGCCAGGTTTTAACGCATAACACACTCCACGTTGTGGCTGTAACAGTTGTGTGCTGCTGAGATCAGTACACGGTGCATGATTTCTTGCAGTTGGGGCCCCAACTGGGGCTTGAGGGGCTCCTTCAGGATTGCGTACGGCTCAGCTTTTATCATGCAGCCTGACTACACCTTTGCCGTGCAGTCCAGCACAGTCAGCATGGTAGAGCGGGCATCAAGCATCAGGCACAGGCTTGTGCCAGACCTTGCCATGGACCCGGCTCGGCTCGACTGCGTGTTGTACAGTCCTAAGCAGGCCCAACGTTTGGTCAAGCTGACAGACGGCCTGACCATCCTTGCTGCAGCTGCATCTACATTTTCGCTGCGCTTACGCAAAGCAGACATCTTGGCAGATGTTGTGGCGTCAAATCTGGGGTTTGTGCGCAGCAGCGTGACAGCAGCAAGCAGGGGACCCTTCAGGCTGTGCGGTAGGACGGGGCAGCTGCTGCGCGGCATGCTTCCTGCACCACCACCAAGACCCTTGCCTGCACCAGCAACGCCCAGCCCCTCCCCCTCAACTTCACCATCACCACCGCCTTCTGCAAGCCCTTCACCATCACCTGCACCGAGTGAGTGCATGTAGCGCACCGTGGTGTCGCACAGATTCTTGGTTGCATGCGCAGCCCGTAGCTGCTTGCCCGTCCAACGCTGGTGCAAGGCTTATGGCATCGCAACATGAGGCTGCATGTGCTCTACACTTGCACGCACACACTTCAGCTGTTTGCATGCGGTTGAAGCCCGTGCTATATAACTGATTATAACTGATATAACTGATTATCTGCATTGCAAGCGCCCTGCCCATGCTGCCAACCTTCTTCTTGCTGCTGATGTTGCTGCTGCTGTTGCTGCTGCTGCTGCTGCCGCGGCTTGCATGCAGCTGAACGATGCAATCCCACCAGCCCAGACTACCCTACATGCAAGCGCTGCGTGCAGGACATGGCTATTGGAATAGACCACCTCTGTGTCATGCTCTACGATGGCAACATTGAGTGTGCAGGTAGCAACATATATGGACAGTTGTGGCTGGGCTCAGCAGGTGAACAGGGTGGCACGTGGTCTTCCAATGTGCTGGTCCCTGCTGCTGTTCTGTCTGGCACTCCAATCCGCAGCTTCAGCTGTGGGCTCGACTTCAGTTGTGCAGCACCGGCAACGGGTGACAACAAGGTGCATTGCGTTGGGCGCAGTGACTACAACTTTTTGGGAGACGGCAACTTCAACTACACAGCAGTGCCAAGGCCTCAGCCAGTGTTGGTGAGGGGCCTACAGCAAACGCCTCGCATTGTTCAACTCGTTAGTGGGACTAGTGCCTCGTGTGTGTTGTATGCCGCGCCTGGCACCCCCAGCTCAGTGCAGTGCTGGGGTTTCTATTATAGTGAAACTCGCAACATCCCTACGGTTTTGATCACTGGTGTGGAGAAGGCATCCAAGTTATATTTGAGCTCATCGGGTGAGGCAGGTTGTGTGGTGCTGCAGAATGAGACGGTTGCTTGTTGGGCAGCAAATGACATGCCTAGACGTGCCATGCGTGTATCGGGTATAAGCAGCGTCGTGCGTGTTTCAATGGGAGACAGAACTGCATGCGCTGTCGTGAAAAGCCGGGGTGAGAATCGCTGCTTGCGGTGTTGGTATTTGCGGCCAACAGAGTTGGCTGACAGACCTTCACTTGTCACCAGCAGTGCGCCGCCTCAACTAGTGCAGGGCTTGCCAGGCAACGTCATGGATGCTGTGGCTGGCAATGGTCATGTGTGTGCACTGGTGCAAGTCAGCACTGCCGTTGGTGGTGAGGTGTACTGCTGGGGGAAGAATGAGTATGCGCAGCTGGGCCAGGGTTACACCAACGGCACTTGGGAGAAGCCTGCGGGCAGTAAGACGCCGTTGCGCATTGATGGTCTCAGCAATGTGACAGCTTTGTATGCAGGTTCCTACAACACTTGTGCAGAGACAGCAACACACCAGGTTTATTGTTGGGGCAACAATGCAGACGTGTTTGGCACTGGAAGCTCGGAACGTATCACACGCCCCAACCCCATGCCGGTTGTGTGCCTAATGTTTCTGCCACGGCGTAGTGGCTGCAGCGTTCTGGCCTGGCAAGGGCAGGGTGGCAAAGCCGCGCATGTCATGCGGCATGTGATCTGCATGTGTTTCGCAGGCGTGGATGACCATGGCAACATTATAACTCAGTTATCTTTGCCGCGTCATACTATGACGCTGAGGGAGGAGAGCATGCGGTGCTCACATGGCCGTTGTCATCCCAACAGCATTGCAGCTTGCTGTTGTCGAGAGTTGCACTAGCATATGTACTGCCTGTTCAGACGGCAGCGGGCTATGTGGACACATTTGAAGGTTGTATCCACCAACATGCTCCGCATGGTGCATGCGGTGCCGCAAGCTATGCATGATCCAATAAAACCTCACGCAGTGCCTCAGAGGTATCATGACGCATGTTGTGTATGATGCGGTGTTTGCTGCAATAGTGTGCGGCCGCCACCTGGCCTTAGGCCATGTCTTTACATGTATGATCTGTTGAGATAGCTGCTGTCTGTACAGATCGCCGCTAGCAGGCTGCCATTTCTAGTAGAACACAGTAGTTGTTCCCTATTTGCAGACACACCGTCAGAGTCCAGTGCTGCTGATTGCAGCCGGCAAGTTGCTGCTTTGAGCAGGTGTAGGGTGGAGTGCTGTTGGGTGTCAGGAAACAACATCCTTGCAGAGCATGATCTTGCCAACTCGTCTAGAATGCCGCACCGTGCGTGTCAAGGCTTGACATATATATTGCTGTATTGTTGCAACCATGTGGTTGCATACAGACACTAGCTGATCAGTACGGTTGTCACATAAATTCCGAGTGAGCAGGCCAGAGTGCAGACCTTGCTGTCTGTTGTCGCGCATATGCATAGTGGAGACGCATGCGATGTCTGTTGCACCTTGCAAAGTTTGCTTCATGCACTCAGGCTGTTGTTCATCCTAAACTGCCCTGCTGGGCTTGGTGAGGAAGTAGTTCCAGCTTGAAGTCAGAAGTCAGGTCACACTTGCCAAGTTTGAAACTGCGCCATTGCATGGCTTTGCAGTGTATCATACTCTGAGTCAGGTCATGCATCGACCAAGTTGTTGCGTTTTGTTTCTGATGATGTTTGGGGTAGTAAGGGGGTTTGCCGACTGGTGTCTAGGAGCATTGCGGCGTATCTTGTGAAAGCTTGGGATGTGCGTAATAGTTGCAAACATAATGGAGCGGTGCTCCCTCTTTCTTCCGCCCCAGGGGGGCGCGGGGCCGATGGCGTTGATGCTATGGCTTGATTTGGTAATTTGATGATGATGATGATGATGATGATGATGATGATGATGATGATGATGATGATGATGATGATGATGATGATGATGATGATGATGATGATGATGAGTCAGGTCGTTGTGTACTTGCACTACTAGTAGTGTGAACAGCGCCACAACTGGCGATACTAACCAATGTAACACAGCGGTGGAACTTTCATCAAGTTGCCGCAGCATTTTTTGATATGATATTCTGGTATATGTGTTGCTTCCATTCGAATGCTGCTGATGCTGCGTGATCAACACAGCAAAGGAGGGTGGGATACTGATCCTGCCGTAGATGCCTGCATACATACCGCCAAATTTTGATACATTGTCAAAGCATTGACCACCCGCCCGCAGCTGCACTCAGTGCCACACTGCTGGCAGCGACAGTGCCATCGAAGGTGCGACTGTTGACAGTCATTACTTGGTCAAACCAAAAGATGGTGTCTTGCTGTGCTGTTGATACCGCAGTTATCGGCGGCAAAAAAGCTATTGAGACCCCAAAGCCTGCACAGACCGCCATACGGCCGCTCCCAGCTGGACCATAATCGCGTAACAACTGTAGTGACAGTCAGTCACCACCTCCCAAGTTCGACGTTGGCAACCTCGATCGAGAAGCAGTGTCCGTGTTGCATCTATTGTTGTTGAACAAGTAAATAGCATTGATTGTACTGTACTGCGTCTTTCGCATGTTGACAGCCAGCTGGCCTTGTGAATGCTGAACTAGCGCACAATGGGCCAGGCGCATCATCCGAACGCGCCTTGGTACATAAACGCCATATGCACATGGGCGTGAGTATTGCAGCTGCAGGATTACCCGTTTGGCAGCTAGCATATCATTCTGGTGTGCCAGATTGCCTTACTGAGTCGCTGCTCGCAGGCTGTCCATCGTCATATTCTGCGGCAGAATCAGGGATCTGTTCTGGAAGCGGCCGCAGACGAGGAAGGTGAGTAGAGTGATGCAGTTGTTGAGCCCCGCCCTCTGAGGTGCTGCAGCTGGAGCACCTTTGAAATGGCCTATCAGCGGTGTTCAGGCGCTCTTGTAGCTGTTCTAAAGATTTTTTTCAACACAAGGTTCTGCTCATTGTGTCATGCTCCATGCCTGCAGGGTTATGCAGACCTGTCAGACCAGCGGGAGGACTTCTACAACAGACGCATGTACAGAAGAATACATGTGCGTTGTGCGCTGTATCAGCAGCTGACGTTTAGCAACATTCAAGGCAGGCCAGCAGCGGCCACCAAGCAGTGGTTGCAGCGTTTTGCCATCAAGTGCAGCAGCAACAGCATGCCGTTGAAAGTGCCGCATGACGCAGGCGTGTGCTGCTGCTGCTGCTGCTGCTGCTTATTGTATATGCATGTCATACGCAGCATTTTTACGATATTCAAGTAGCTTCCAGAGTACCGGCAGCCTCTGCTGCATGGGTTAGGCCTTTATTGTTGTGTTCCTTCCTTGGATGCTGCAGGATTGCTACAATCGGCCCATCGCCAGTGCGCCTGGTGCCTGGATCGATGTGATGGAGCGAGTAGATATAGACGGCAGAGCGTGAGTAACAGTTGTTCACCGACAAGCATGCAGGCAGCTGTTGGATGTTCAGAATGCCTGCAAGTGCGCAGCTGCACCATCAGCACACACCAGCAGCAGAAGGCGCGGCATAGGCAAGGTGTTGCAGCTGCGCCAGCGTTTGCTGCCATGCACGCAGCAGTGCAAGCATGATGGGCGTGATGTTCCGCATCATCTGTGTGGCTAGCTTCTGCAGTGCGGGTTGTGCTGTCTTTCTGCTGCAAGTGTGTACCCAGTGCAGCACACCATCTGTCCTGCAAGCTTCGCAGCAGCACTGAATTGTCATTTGACTTCTGTCCTGCCTGCTGTTTTGCTTCGTTCCCGTACACTTGTTGATGTGCCTGCAGCATGAGCACGCAGCCAGACTTGATGGGTGGCACTCGCCGCTGCCTCAACTTAGGGTCATACAACTACTTGGGCTTCGCAGCAGCAGATGAGTACTGCACACCGCGTGTGCTGGACTCCCTCACAGAGTGGGGTGTATCAACATGCAGTGCGCGCACAGAAGCAGGTGGGTCTGGCTGTGACAGCGCCAGCACCGTAGAAGATGCTAGTTATGCTCGACGCTGTCTTTGCAGCAGTTGCAGTTGTTCATGGTGTGGCTCTAGAGCAACAATAGCAGGCTGCTTGGCAGCTGTATATGCATGTACAAGGACTGCTGCTGCACCATACAGCCATGCCGCAACAGCGGTCAACAGCACGCACAAGCTCCTGCTACATGCACCTGTGCGCCGGCAGCTACCACCTGTTGGAAGTGTCGCTCTTATCCGCTATGCGTGTTCTTGATCCCTCTTCTTCTTTGCTGCTGCTGCATCTTGCAGGCACCAGTGCCATTCACAGGGAGCTTGAGCAGCTAGTAGCGCAGTACATAGGGCAGGAGGACGCCATCACCTTTGGCATGGGCTTTGCAACTAACGCAGCAAGCATCCCAGCCATTGCAGGGCCAGGCTCGCTGGTGCTCAGCGATGCACTCAACCACACCAGCATTGTGGCGGGTGTGAAGGCCAGTGGCGCCAAGGTGGGACGTATGCCGTGTTGTACTTAAACATGCACGTCAAAGTCCGCAATGGCATGCGATCTGTTGAGCAAGTGTGTATATGGCGATCTTGTCACCTGCATCATTTGTCACATGCTGAGCACCCTAGTTTGCAGTTGGTTGTGTCGATGCGTGCTGGGCTGGCATGCTGCACTGCATCTGCAAGGGTGCACCTGCAGACACTGCGATGCCTGCGCTTTGCTGAACATTTTTCTACCCCATTGCTGTTTGTTTGCTTGCGTGAAGCACACCGCTAGTGGTTTGGGAGTGGAACTCCTCCATGGTTGGCCCCTCTTGCTGGAAATGCGTGTAATTGATATATTTATTGATCAAATGATTGCGTGCAGGTCAAGGTGTTCAGGCACAATGACATGGCGCACTTGGAGAAGCTGCTGCGCTGGCACATTGCAGAGGGGCAGCCGCGCACACACAGGCCTTGGAAGAAGGTATGCGGCAGTGCAAAATGCAGGCACACCAACAAGCAACATCCATTGCTGGCGTGAACAGCAGTTGCATTGCGTTCACCCACCTTGAGCACCCTCAGGAACAGCAGCAGCAGCACAGCTGTAGTTGCTGCATGTCACTGGGTGGCAGCCCATGCTGCTGCACGCGCTTAGCGCTCAGTGCGCAACTGACAGGCTGCTTGCCAGCACATACATATAAACTACCAGAGTAGCAATAGATACCCAGCGACGTACACGTCATGCTGCATGGCGCAAACCACCACTGCACACGATCTGCTGCTACTTTTTTTTCGCTGATCCCAGGTCATCATCATGGTTGAGGGCATCTATTCTATGGAGGGAGAGACCACGCTGCTGCCAGAGCTGGTGGCACTGAAGAAAAAGTACAAGGCATACCTCTACCTAGATGAGGCCCACAGCATCGGCTGCATGGGCGCTAGCGGTCGCGGGCTGTGTGAGCATGCTGGCGTCAACCCACGCGACGTGGATGTTCTGATGGGTGAGTGGGTTTTGTTGGCTGCTGTGAGTTGTGGTTGTCTTGGTTTGGTCGAGTATGCGGTGGCGCTCACTGGTTGTATGGGCGCGAGCGGGCGGTGGCTGTCTGATGCATGCGTGCATTGTTCGACAGCGTCTGACTGATGACAAGTATGCTCTCTCTGCAAGCATTGCTCTGCTGCAACTGCACTGCGCCACTTGCCACAAGCTGCGCAGTTTGCTTATGCTGTCCTGCATCGTGCCTTGCCTTGCGTCCCCTGCAGGCACCTTCACCAAGTCGTTTGGCTCAGCAGGCGGCTACATCGCAGGCAGCAAGCAGCTGATCGCGTACCTGCGGCGGCACTGCCCGGCGCACCTCTACGCTACCAGCATGGCTCCTGGCGTTGCGCAGCAGATTATCAGCGCGATTCGGCTGATGCAGGGAGAGGATGGCACGGATAGGGGCGCGCGCAAGATCAGGCAGCTGAAGGACAACAGCAACTACTTCAGGTGGGCATTTGGCGGTGGGGTTGTGTACAGGGTGTGGGACGCTGCTGCTCGCCAGCTGGCGGTGGTTTTGTGTATGTTTGTTAACTCGTTGAGCAGGTGCTGCCTGCAGGATATGGTCTGCATGCACGGGGATAGGACATGTCTGATCTGCGAGAATATCGGCGCTATCTGCGCATGTTTGCAGCTGCTGCTGCATCTGTACCGTACGCAGTCGTCGCTTGCAGGATGGCGAGCATGCTACATCCGACTTTTGGGGGGATGCATGCCTTTGTGCGTGTGGTGTGCATACACATACGCTAACACCAGTTTGGTTGCTGTGTCTGTTTGCAGGTGCCGCTTGCAAGACATGGGGCTGCACGTGCTGGGTGATTGGGACTCCCCCATCATGCCTATCATGGTGTACCACCTCTGCTACATCAGTGGCATCAGCAGGCGCTGCCTGCAGCGGCATATCGCTATGGTGGTAGTCGGCTTTCCAGCTACAGCGCTGCTTATGAGCCGCTGCCGCGTTTGCATCTCAGCGAGTCACACCAAGGAGGACTTGGATTACGCGCTCGAGGTGATCTACGACATCTGCAGCAAGATGGGGCTGCAGTATGCAGCGAAGCAGATGCCGTGGCCATGGTGCTGGCTGCGGCTGCTGCTGTGGCCGCCAGCGCTTGGGAACTACCGGGCAGGCGACAGCAGCAGCTGCGAGAAGAGCAGCAGCGCGAGCGGCAGCTGGTTCTGGGCGCAGCTTGTTGGTAAAGGCAGCGGCAAGGGTGGGAAGGCGCATAGTGCTGCAGCGGTAGCAGCTGGTAAGGCACAGCCGCTGGTGACAGCTGCAGCGTAGAGGGATGCAGCTGTTGGGCTGCTGGGAGTTTGTTGATGCTGAATGGGTTTGTTGTGGGCACACCTTCCTGTAGGGCGGTGTACGCTTGGCTTGCTTCTTGATGCATATGTGTACTGTTGACATGCTGTTGCACGATGCTGCGTCAAGAATCTATATTGATCTTGGCCAGGCTGCGTCATGTCTGCGGTTATCGGGCTGTTGGCAGTTGCAGCTCCACAACCCCTTGTATGCAGCGCTGTGGGTCAGCGTGGTGTGGTCTCAAGGTGCCACCACCGCGCACTGTTGTAAACGCTGTGATCTGTGTCAGTTCTGCGACCAGGTAACTGCTTGTACGTGATGAAACAGTCAGGCAGCCACCAATGTCATGGTGGGCGATGCGTTCGTATGAAGCAGGCAGCAGCAGTACACCCGGTGACCGGCACTGCCTGCTCTACACCGTCACGGCCAATGGCATTCACAGTAAGCTGAAGCAGACATAACGGTTGCAGAATTAATAAGTAGACAAGTGTTTCGTGGCGTCAAGCTGCGTCATGTGACCGCTCACGTGTCGGGTGCAGGGGTGGGTCGTTCCAAATTTCACTTTTCATTTCATTACGTTTCATTTCATATTTCATTTCAAATTTCACGCGCCGGTAGGCCCCACTGCAAGGAGTGAAATGACTGCAAAACGGGCGTTTAGACCCGCAAAACAGCAGCTGCTCGCGTCGTAAGCAATCACGGGTTAATATGTTGCCACATTATACCTATGGAGTGGGGCTAAACATTCCAATCGGAGCCCAGCACACACTCTTGTCCTGCTCAGCTCGTCCACTGCTAGCCTGCAGCACGTCCTGCCCAGCCTGGCAGGATGGGGGGTCTCAAGAAACATCAGAACCATGCTACCACACTGCAGCTGCATACCACTCAGATCAAAACCAGCACAAAGTAATTCAGACCATCAACAACCCCCAGTTGCATCAAGATACACAAAGCTGCCATTGCCGCAGCTGGGTAGCATCTGTCACATCCGCCCACATGGCCAGTCTGCTGTGTTACGGCTGCTCCTGCTGCTGCTGCTGCTGCTGCTGCTGCTGCTCCTGCTGCTCCTTTTGTTTTTTGCTAGACGGGGCATCTACGGCGCCGAGAGCATGCCGGGAACGC
The DNA here is from genome assembly GCA_902809745.2 of Tetradesmus lagerheimii. Lineage (NCBI taxonomy): Eukaryota > Viridiplantae > Chlorophyta > Chlorophyceae > Sphaeropleales > Scenedesmaceae > Tetradesmus > Tetradesmus lagerheimii. Next base: position 26,989 of record CADDIJ020002522.1, on the reverse strand, counting down.
GCCAGGCCAATGCGGGCAGGGCCAGCAGTTTGAATTTGCCCTCCCGGCCGCTTGCTGCTGCTGCTGCTGCTCAGACATGTTTCAGTCGTTTCACTTTTCCGTTTCAAATTTCATTTCATTTCACATTTCAGTGAAATTTCACTCACAGGGGTCCCAAAACCTGAAATGACCCATCCCTGGTCGGGTGTGGCTGGTGACTAAGAGGCGGGTGCCAAGGTGCTGTTATACAGCGTCAGGATTCCTCGTGAGCTTTGCGACAGGGTGCTACACTACGGCTGCGTCATAGAATAATCTCGACTATGTGTTCCAATTCAAGATGCAGGATGTGCTGCAACAAAGGCTTGGCGCCAGGGCCCCCTGCACACGTATTTCAATTTTGCTTGGCGGGCCTGCGCCTAGCTTCCTTTGATCTTATGTTAGCACCTTATTCACGCGATCAAGCATGTCTGTAAACCACTGGGTCGCTGCGTGTTGTTGAACTCACTGGAAGTCCGTTGGAGTGCTACCCAACTCATCCAACTGCAATGGCAGACCCTGCACTAGCCCCTTACAATGAAAGGGCAGAGGTCAGCGCGCTAGAGGTCTTGTCCCAGCTAACGGCTGCCTGCAGCAAAGCACCCTGGCCAAAGAAGGAGCAGGCTCTGCTGCAGCTCAACTCATCACTGCAGCAGCACGCGCGAGAGACGCAAGAGGCCATCCTATGTGCAGGGCCAACAGCCGTACTAGACAGCGTTCTGTCCATCCTGGTGTCGGAGCGCACGCAGCTATCAAGCAAGCTCTTGGCAGCAGATGTACTGTCCTGTATGTGCAGTGGAGCGAAGGCCTGCCTGCTGCTGTGCTCCAGCAGCATAGTCGAGCGCCTTATGCGCTGTGCGTACAAAGGTGATGCAGATGTGAAGGCTGCTGCTGCACGTGCGCTGTGGCACCTGTCCTGCTTGAACGATTTCTCTCCTGAGGTGAGCATGAAAGCAGTAGCTGTTTGCATGCGTAGTTGCTTGCAGGATAGCCCCTGCATCACAGGGCTTTGTGAACACACCCTGTCCGCACTTGTATGTATGTAACTGTGCCGCAAACATGAAAACAACATGATGTGGACACCTGCTGGAATCCTGTGCGCACTTGTATGTACATGACTGTGCCGCAAACATGAGAATGGCATGGTGTGGGCACCTGCTGGTATCCTTGCACGCCGTCTGCTCATGCCCTTGCACAACCACACAGCACTGCGCTGTTCCCCTCCTGCTTTTTGTCCTGCTCCTGCGCTGCTGCCAAGTGCCTAAGGCATACATGCAATGCATTCAAACTTTAGGACATGCGTATCCTTGCACACCCACTCATGGCTTGCACACCTACACTACTGTGACTGTCGTACTGCTGTTATCTTGCTGCGCCTGCTGTTGCTGGCACCAGGTGGTGAGCCATGCAGGCAACGCCTTCAAGGTAGTCGAGCTGCTGGCTCAGGACATCCAGGGCGGCAGCACCTGCATGTGCGCGCTGCGCGCTACACAGAACCTGCTGCACACCTACGCCACCAGCGCAGCAGGCGATGCAGGAGACAGGTGCGTGCAGGCAATCCAAAATGTGCAAATGTGCAGAATGTGCAGCAGCAGTGTTGGCGGTTCTGCACCTTTCTGCACGTTCACAGGCAGGAGGGCATCCTGCATGCATGCAGCAGCAGCCATAATGCTTCCGCACCAGCGCAGCAGGCGAAGCAGGAGATAGGTGCGTGCAGCAGCAGCCGTAACGGCTCTGTACCTTCTCCACGTTCACAGGCAGGGGGGCATCCTGCATGCATACAGCAGCAGCTATTGTGCTTTCCCACCAGCATCTGCAGCCACATGCAAGAAAGACAGGTGCGTGCAGCAGCAGTGATAGCGGTTCTACACCTTCTGCACGTTCACAGGCAAGAGGGCACCCTCTTGCGGCTGCAGTTGTGTGCGTTCAAGCTGCCACGTCAGCTGTCTGTGCTAACCGTGGTACAAACATCGCACTGAGACGTGCACAGCAACAGAAGAAGCACGATTTGTACAAGAAGTTCGTACGTCCGTGCATCTGTGCCGCTTGCAGGATTGGTGGACGCATGGTGGAGCCACTCTGCAACTTGCTAGACAGCCAGCAACCCGAGGCAGCTGCAGCAGCAGCAGAGCTGCTAGCCTTGCTAGCGCAGACGGGGCCTAACCGCGCACGCATTGTAGCAGCAGGAGGCATCCCACGGCTGGTGGCTCTCATGCGCCACGCAAGCAGCAGCACCAACAGTAGCGATGGTGGTTTAGCCGGCGCAGGGCCTTACAGCCTCCTGCAAAGCAGCAGCGGTAGCGTCGTTATCCCTGGCGGTAGCAAAGCAGAGCTTGCTATGGTTCCTGCAAGCACAGGTGGAGCAACAACCGCATCACCAGCAGCAGACCCTGCAGTCAGTCCTGCAAGTTTGCAGGAAGTCGCAGCACAAGCAGCGCTGCAAGCCCTAGCGCAGCTAACACGGGGTGATACTAAGCTCTGTGCCGAGCTGCTATCTGCGCAAGTGATGCCTGGGCTGCTGCAGCTGCTGCGCAGCAGGCGCTGCTGTGCTGCTGCGCTGGCATTGATAGGCGACTTGGCAGCATTGCCAGAGGGCAGACGGGCGCTACATTACGCGGATGGGTTTGCCCCACTGTCACAAGTTGCACAGGTGGGGCAGGGCATGTCTTGCTGGTACCTCCAAAGTGGGGAAACACATAGCTCTGAATAAAGGCAGGGTGAATGTTTGACCAGGCATGCAGATGCTGCAATCTTGCTATGCAACCATACATGCATTCTCAACATGTTGCGAGGTGGTGCCTAAGCTCTTTACTTGGTGGCTGCGGTGCCCCTTGCAGCCAATAACACCCAGCACATACACCCACGATCCTCTCGTCTGCTCTTTGTGCTGCATTCAACCTGCAGGCCTGTCCTGAGCAGCAGCTGTGCCGCTTACTGTCTAAGCTCACCAAGGGTTGCACAGCAGGCTCGCAGGACTTGGCAGCGCTGGTGGCCAACCCGCACCTGGTGGCAGTGCTGGTGCGCTGCTGCAGCCCTGCAGACCGCAAGACATGCAAGCGGGCCCTACAGGTGGGAGTTAGGTCTGTGCAAAAACAACTGCACTACTGCTGGGGGGTGATTGTGGCAAGGGCCACATGTGCTTGTAAAAGGGCAGACCGCAAGACATGCAAACGGGCCCTGTACAGGTGGGAGTTGGTCTGTGCACAAATAACTGCAGTGCTTCTGCGTGGGTGAATTTAGCAAGGGCCACATGTGCTAGTGGATGGGCAGACCGCAAGACATGCAAACGGGCCCTGTACAGGTGGGCGTTGGTCAGTGCACAAACAACTGCACTCCTTCTGCGTGGGTGATTGTGGCAAGGGTTAAATGTGCTAGTGGATGGGCAGACTGCAAGACATGCAGGCGGGCCATGTACAGGTGGGTGCTGCCATGGTAGGAGGTGTGGAGGCGCATGAGGTGTCCTCATCAGGCTCGCAGGACTTGGCAGCGCTTGTGGCCAACCCGCACCTGGTGGCAGTGCTGGTGCGCTGCTGCAGCCCTGCAGACCGCAAGACATGCAAGCGGGCGCTACAGGTGGGAGTTAGGTCTGTGCACAAACTGCAAACAACTGCAGTTCTTTGGGGTGGGTGATTGTGGCAAGGGCCGCATGTGCTTGTGGATGGGCAGACCGCAAGACATGCAAGCGGGCCCTGTACAGGTGGGAGTTGGTCTGTGCACTCACAACTGCAGTGCTTTTGGGTGGGTGATTCTGGCAAGGGTTACGTGTGCTAGTGGATGAGACTGCAAGACATGCAAGCGGGCGCTACAGGTGCGAGTTGGTCTGTGCACAAACAATTGCAGTGCTTCTGGGTGGGTAACTCTAGCACGGGCCACAAGGCCGCAAGACATGCTAGCGGGGGCTACATGTGGGTGCTCTATCGTAGAAGGTGTGGAGGCGCACGAGATTTTATAATCGCCACACCCTTGGGGTTGTTGAGTGTGAACACACTGCGCGTAGCTCATTCATTCATACATACGGGGGGGTTTCTGGCAAGGGCTTCATGTGCTTGTGGATGCGCAGCCAGCGGTGTGGCAGCATGTGCACGAACTCTGTGCACAAAAAACTGCAGTGCTTGAAATCTGGCGCCTGGCGTGTCGCTGACACTGCAGGAGTGCAGAAGCCGAGTGCCTTTCAATCTATGTTCGTATGCCGCCCCTCTCAAGGTCATGCTATGCTATGCTGCTGCATCGCAGATGCTTGGCCGGCTGCTGGAGCACAGTAAGGCAGCAGGCACGCTGCTGCAGCTGCAGCAGCAGCTGCTATCCCACGGGCTGCTTCATCAGATTCTGACTGTGCTGTCACTGCCACATCAGCAGCAGCACAAGTTGGGCTCCGCAACCGGCAGCAGCGACAGCAGCAGCAGCAGCCAGGGCAATGTGTTAGAGGTGCAGCTGGCTGTAGCGCTGCTGCAGGAAGTTGCTACATGCCCAGACATACTGTCGGGTGCTGTTGCTGCATCAGGAGGCAGCAAGCTAGGGCCAGAGGTCGGCAAGCAAGCAGCAGTAGCTGCTGCAGCGATGCCAGATCAGCAGCAGCAGCAGCAGCAGGACCACCAGAGCTTACATGACCAGAGCAACAAGCAGCAGCAGGCATCAGCACTGTCCAAGCAGCTGGCAGCAGCAGCATCAACAACAGCAGCAGCTGCTGCTGCAGCTGGCCCCTCTGCTGCTGTAGCTGATGCTATCATGGCAACGCCTTCGTTTGTCTGGAAGTATCCTGCCGCTGCTGCAGCTGCCTTCGGTGACATGACGCGCCTTGTACCTGGCCTCACCTCCAGCAGCAGCAGCAGCAGTGAGCAAGCAGCTGCAGCAGTAGGGCTACAGCAGCTGCAGCAGCCGAGCTCCCTGCTGCCTAATCTACTCTGGCAGCTGCAGCAGCTGCTGCTGTCGCCAGCTCATCAGCTACCCAGCCTACAGCAGCAGGTGCTGCAGGTAGTGTCCGATGTTGCGGCACACAAGCAGCCGGCGCTGCTGCAATGCATGGTGCAGCAGGGGTGGGTGCAGGTGCTGTGGAGCTTCTTACCAGGTGGCAGGCAGCTGCTGGCGATTACACTCAGCCAACTCATCCAGCAACAGCAGCAGCAGGTGGTTAGCAGTCAGGCACCAGCAGGAGCTGCTGTCACCCAGCAGCAGGTTCAGCCGCAAATGCAGAGCCTCAAAAGCCCCAGCAGCATCCATACAAATGTAGGCAGCAGAGGCAGCAGCTTGCAGCCACACTTGCTGCAGCTACTTGATGATTCGCTGCCATCACTAGAGCACACGCAGCATGCCTTGCAAGCCCTAGCGCACCTCTGCAGCTTGCCAGCTGCAGTAGCAGTGGCAGTGCAGCTTCAGGCTAGCTACCAAGCTGCGTCATTGAGTGGCATGCTGGCAATGCGTGCAGCTGGCACACAGACGGGTACGCCGACAGCTGCTGCTGCGAGCCAGGGTGCAGCTGCAGCTGTTGCTGCGATGCTGTTTGGGACAAACACAGCAAGTCCCAGAGCAGTAGTGGGTGCAAGCAGCAAAGCAGCTGTCCACACTGCTCTGGGTGCACAGGTTGGCAGTTCATCACAACCTCAGAGTCCCAAGGTGTATGTGCCGAATACTCCGCTGAGCAGCAGCAGCGGCAGCAGCAGCATGGAGATCAGCTTTGTCTCAGTGACTGGAAGCTTGCCAGCCAGCAGCAGCCTAGGTGCAAGCAGTGGCAGCTTAGGCGTTAGCAGTGGCGGGGGTAGCGCTGGCGGTGGCATCAGTGGAAGCATCATCAGGAGCAGCAGCTCAGGATTGCTGTCACGATTGGGTATGGGTAGGTCAGGGGCACAGCAGAAGGCGCAACAAACTGCAGCCTGCAGCAGCAGCAGCAGCAGCAAGGCAACTGCTGCTGCTGGTAGTGAGGTTGCAGGGGCAGCTCTCAAACATGCAGGTGCGGCAGCAGCAGCAGCAGGAGGAGAGCCAGTAGAGGATCCCGGGTCCCCTGTTCAGATGCTTGTTACACTGTTGGGAGAACAGTGGGCAGCCACAGCAGCAGCTGAAGTACTGGCCCACCTTGCTGCTGCTGGTCCAACCACCTGCCTACCAGCAATGCTGGAACAGGGTGTGGTCAGCACACTTGCTGAATGCATGGCTGAGATACAGCCGAACCGCGCAGGGGCAGTTGCTGCACTTGCGACGCTGCTGCTGGTGCAGCATCTAGGCAAGCACTATCCAGAGCAGCTGCATGCGGCAGGTATTATTACTACCGTGCTCAGCATGCTGAAGTTTGACTGCGGGGACGCAGCAGCAGCAGCACCAGTGCGGACAGCAGCGCTGCAGGTGCTAGCTGTGCTGTGTAGTGAGGGCTGCAGTCATCTCGACAGGCAGCTGTGTGCAGCAGTAGCACAGGCAGCGCTGCTGCAGCTAGTGCGTTGGCTCGACAGCGACAGCGCAGGAACAGCTGCTGCGGTAGCTGTGCTGACAGGCTTACTAGAGTGTGGTGCGGTAGATGCTGCTGCATTGGCAGCGCTGAGGGACGGTGAGCAGCGCTCTGAGCTGCTTAGCAGGTGCTTCACTTGTTTGCAGCTTCACGGAACACAGCAGCACCAGGTGGGAGTGGATGCATATGCACCGCCAGATGCCGAGGAGCAGCAGCAGCAGCAGCAGCAGCTGGTGCAGCTGACTGCAGTGCGGCTGCTGCGTGCATTTGTGGAGTTGGATGGCAGGATGGTGGAAGCTTTCCTAGCAGCAGATGGACTGGCGCAGATCGTACCTACGCTGTCTGCTGCAGTGGCAGCAGCAGCAGCAAACAGCACTGCCACCACCAGCAGCAGCAGCAGCAGCAGCGCGACTACAGTGGAGCGGCGCAAGCAGCTAGTACTGCAGTATGAGCTGCTAGCAGTGCTTGACAGCCTGTCCCTTGTGCACAGGCGTGTGCTGGTGCAAGCTGCTATCGTGCCCATCATTGTGGGTGTGCTAAGGCAGCATCTGCCACAGCAGCAGGACAAGGAGGATGCAGCCTGCAAATCAAACGATGCAACTGGCTCTCCAGCAGCAGCCGCAGCAGCAGCAAGCCAGGCAAGTGCTGGTGCTGCCAGCGGGTCACCAGCTGGACCAGTAGCTGTCAGAAGTCTACCTGCAGCTGCAGCAGGCAGGCCTGTTTCAGCAGCAGCTGCTACCCCAGCAGCTGCTGCTGCCGCTGCTCCTGCAGGTACTGCTGCAGCAGCAGCAGCTAGCAGCAGGAGTATGATGGCTGGCAGCAGCAGCAGCAGGCAGCGCAGCAAGAGCCTCACAAGGAGCAGCAGCAGGGCACCTGGTGCTGCTGCTGGCGTTTCTGCGTGTGGTATGCCTGATGCTGAGCTGCTGTTGCGCTGCAAAGTCATCGCGTGCCAGCTCATCACAGTACTGGTGAGTATGCTGCACACACTTGCAGAGAAATGGGCAGCGTACAGGGGTTGCAGTTGGGTGGCATTTGGCGATGGCAGTTTGAGCTGTGCTTTGCCACAGCAGATGTGTGTGCTGCACAGTTTGAGGCCGACGTTCACCGCGTTCATGCACTTGCTGATAGCCTGACACGTCTCTACACTTGCTGCTTGTCCAACACGCAGCGCCACAAAACACCGGCTGCCTTACTTAGATACAATAGGCTCAGAGTTTGCATACTCATTAGCAACTCCCACCCCAACCTTTTTTGAGGCAGTGAACCTTGTGACGCCCCTTTCAATGTACTGCAGGCCATTAACAATGACGTCAAGCGGCAGCTGTTCCACTCTGACGCCGTAGGCCCGCTGATGCAGCTGGCTGAGGCAGTGAGTGAGGGCTCCCCCGCACAGGATGCCATCAGGGCAGCACTTGCACAGCTGGGGTTGGTGTATCTGCTGCCAGCACCGCCAGCTGCTGCTGTTGGTGGCAGCAGCGACTGATGGTAGTGTGCCACTCGGGAAGCGTGTGCCGGCGCAGATGATGCAGCACTTGCACAGCTGGGGTTGGTGTAGTTGCTGGCGGCACCGCCAGCTGCTGCTGTTGGTGGCAGCAGCGATCAGATGGATATCTGCCACTCGGGAAGCGTGTGCCGGCGCAGATGATGCAGCACTTGCACAGCTGGGGTTGGTGTAGTTGCTGGCGGCACCGCCAGTTGCTGCTGTTGGTGGCAGCAGCGACGAGAAGCATTGGTGCTAGCTGCAGGTGATGTGGTGGGGTGGGGTGAAGTTCAGCAGAGCTTGCACAGCTGGGGTTGGTGTATCTGCTGCCAGCACCCCCAGCTGCTGCTGTTGGTCGCAGCACCGACTGATGGATATGTGCCACTTGGGGAGCTGGTGCTGGCACAGATAATTATCTGCGTTATAACGCAGCACTTGCACTGTGACAGCCACGGCTGGTGCAGCTGCTGCCAGCGCCGCGACCGCTGATGCTGTAGGCCCGCTGATGCAGCTTGCAGAGGCAGTGAGCGAGGGCTCCCCTGCACAGGATGCCATACGAGCAGCACTTGCACAGCTGGGGTTGGTGTATCTGCTGCCGGCACCGCCAGCTGCTGCTGTTGGTGGCAGCACTGATTAGATGGATATCTGCCACTCGGGAAGCGTGCGAGGGCGCAGAGAATGCAGCACTTGCTCAGCTGGGGTTGGTGTGGTTGCTGCCAGCACCGCCAGCTGCTGCTGTTGGTGGCAGCAGCGACTAGAAGCATTTGTGCCCAGTGCAGTTGGTGTGGTCGGGCGGCGTGCAATTCAGCAGAGCTTGGACAGCTGCACCTGTTTCTCGCGTCGACAGCAGTGACAGGTGCTCATGCGGAGATGGTGTTGGCGGCAGTTGAGTAGAGTTGGTGAGGGGTGTGCGTGTCCTGTTGTCCAAACCGCAGCAGTAGAAGATGGGCTAGCAGCCACAAGAGTTGTCATGGCTGGCACAGTTTGTTGCATGTGTTGCTGCAAGATTAATGCAAATATGTTGACGTGAATGCTGCAGCGAACATTGGTGCTGTTGTAGCATCTGGTAAGAGGTAGTGAGGGCATCGTGATTCTGGTCGTCAAGAGATAGTTGTGTATGGTTGCTAGCACCAGTGCCGCATCAGCTGCAAAGCTTGGTGATATCGATTCTATCAGTCACACCAAAGTATCTCTGCCTTACGACAGGGTGTGCTGTCGTTGTTACTGTCTTTGGCAGCTTCCATGTGCTTGGGCTGCAGCTGTCCCTGGTGGACAGCTGTTTGTTTTCGCTGCCATTTGTCAGCTGTTGTGTGATTGGGCTGTCCCTGGTGGACAACCGTTTGTTTTCGCTGGCATTAGGCTGTAAACAGAGGCATTATACGCTACCACGAACCCAGGCTTGGTGACAAAAGCACCACAGCCTAGCCTACACTCTATGCAGGGTCACAGGGCCCCCCCCCCCGCCAATCGAGCAGATGGTGGCCCAGGCCGCTCCCTCACTGGGAACTCGCAGGTCGTACGGACCTGGACACAGCCTTCTTGATTACAAGAAGAGCTGCATCGCCTGGTAAGGCTTTTCACTGCCCTGTATCAGCATGTGTTTTGCTGACTGTGTGATAAGACTGTGTTGCTGTGTGTTTGGCTGCTGCTGCCACTGCGCATGCTGCTGCCGCTGCGCATGCATACATGCTGCTTTTACACAGATGTTCGCTGCCATTAGGCTGTAAACAGGGGCATTATAAGCTACCACGAACCCAAGCTGGGTGGCAAAAGCACCACAGCCTAGCATGCACGCTTCGAAGAGGCACAGGGCCCCAAACGTAGAGAGAAGGTGGCCCAGGCCGCTCCCTCACTGGGAACTCGCAGGTCGTAAGGACCTGGACACAGCCGCTGTGGAAATTCTTGGTTACAATGCCACTTCTTGCGGCTGCATCGCCTGGCAAGGCTTTTCTCTGCCCCGCAAAAGCATGTGTTTCGCTGCCTTTGACACATACAATGCTGATTTACACGAAAGGTTATCTGCAGTGAATATGAGCTGACTGATGCTGATGGTAAATGTCACGACTACCGTATCGGTCATATATGCAAATTGTGCATATATTAAGAGGCTGGGCAGCGGAGAAAATTTTACCGTAATTATATGAGTTCTGCCGAAACCCAGCGCGTCAAACTGTCATAAAGATAAGGGGTGGCCAAGCTGTAACTGGCACAGATCTGCTAAAAATGGCCTACAAACCCCTGTGGAGCAGCTCAGTGACACCCCAAGACAGGATGTGCATCGTATTGAGCCCAATATGGAGTTGCAGATCGAATATGGCTACCCTCGTGCACACTGCTTCCTTTCACACTGCGCAGCGGCTCAGCTGCAGTGCACAATCACAACACAGGAACAACATAGGTGTGCTGCTGATGCACGCATCTAGTAAAATAGCTGTAATTCCATCGCTGGGCAGGCCTGCATTGACCAGTGCCAGCCTCGCCCGCCTGCTGCTGCTGCTGCTGCTGCTGCCTCTGCACCCTTTGTCAAGGCTACTGCTGTGCTATTGGGGACTGTAGTGCGGATTCACGGAGCCAGAAACTATGTTCCAATGATACTGAGCGATAATCACACCCAAATGGAGACAGGCAGGGCCGTTTCCGGACCTTCTCGGGCCTTGGGAAATTTTCGAATTTTACCGCATAAATATAAGGGTTTGGGCCTCGAAAAATTTGTCAGTGGTCATAATTTAAGGGTTCGAGAGCGAGGATAAGCATATATGCGCTATTTGCATACATGACCGATACGGTATGCTGAATTTGCCATGGAATCTGGGCAGGTGCAGCCTGACCGCCACTAGTAACAGCTTCTACGTCACCATTGTGAAGTATATCGATGCACACATACAGCTCTGCGGCGCTGCCAGATACGAGACTTCAACGTTTGAAGCACACTGCAGCAGTGCTGACGCTGCCAGGTGCACCCAGGACAATGGACACGTGTTGCTGCTAACAGCAGTAGAACTGACCGTAACACAGGGTATGAAACCACCTTAAGAGCCGCTTTGCATTTGTGCTTGCCTTGGCTATTGCTCATTTACTTTCGCGTTTATACAGGCCCATCGCAATTTTGGCGGGAACAATCTTGCGTCCCGCCTGCACGGAGCATGCTGCATTGGGCGAGCCTGCAGCACAGTAAGCTGAGTTACAGGATTCCGAAGCTAGCACAGATTATGTGTTCGGTTATTTCTTATCATTTTCATCTTCGCTGGCGACCACCGCAGCATGTGTTCCTTGCAATGTGCCACATGATTCTGGCCCGTTCGGGGTCACGATCGGTGATTTCACCCTTCATGGAACGTAGCAGAGTCCACAAAACACTGAAACTGTTATCAAGTTCCTGCTAAATGCAGCTCACATGCCATGCTGTGAGTGGTGATGTGGCGACCGCATCATCATGCCATGCCGCGGCAGTGATGAACATGCAGTGCTGCAGCAACAGTTGGCGACATGACTGCTGTTGAGCAGGCTGCTGGGCACACGCGGATGTTTTCATGTAACGCTTACGAACGCGTCCTGGACGAACTGCAGGGCCAGCTTGAAGAGCACTGGTTTCTGGGCCTGTTGATGGCCACAGACACAGAAACCAGTGCACTTCAAGCAGACCCTGCAGTTACTGCAGCCTGAGGCAGAACACTGCTGCACATGTGGGCAGCCAATGGCCGCGGCATGTCGTACAGGGAAGGCGCAGCACAGCATCAAACACGGTACCAACACTGTTACAGCACTGCGAGTCACGGTATCTGTGCAGCTATGATGCTGCTGTGCTAGTTGTTGCTGGCCGGCATTATGCAGAAGACAGCACATGCATGCAGCCCAGGAAAGGCACATCCCCCAGCCTGGGGTTGGGAGTCGTAGAACATATTCAAGACACAGCTGCAGTACTGCACGAACTGCAACATTCACGACCGTAATACTACAGCAACATAGCTCTACAACAGAAGTTTCACACAAATGCATAGGCCACACAAGCATACGTGTGCCAGCCCATCACAATCAACAGTCAGATCTGACTGCAGTCTAGACTGTACTGAAGGCCAGTAAGGATGCGTGTCTCACCATCATATAGATATGTGCCTAGCTAGATGAATATGCAGCTGGTCACTTGGTGCATTAGAGATATTGCCACAGGCCAGGATCAAACAAATCTATGCTGAATGTATGCCAAAAACATGGGCTGGGTACCGCAAGACAGCGCAAAATGTATGCGCATATCTTGATGTAGCAGGGTGCCAAAAACAGGCGAGATGCAATACTTTTGCTGCGGGACACAAGTGAGACATGCTGACCTCTGCAGCTTGCCTGCACTACGACACTTCATGCATGACTCATCAGCAGAGCATGTATATGTTGCAAATACACATGTAAGAACTTGTAACCTGCTTAGGCTGCCAAACCAGTATCCAAGCAGTACATGATTACAAGGCAGCAGCCAACTGACTCACCAATCGCGACAAGATAGTAAGCAAAGCGCAAGACGCAAGACAGTAGACCCATTTCAACCATTTCTGTGAAGTTCAGTTTGTCCGACCTTGATAACACAGTGTTGTGACACACCTATGAATTCATACTGCCGCTGCATTGGCTCAAACAACCGCTTCTGCATCAGTGCTGCTAGCAGAGGACGAATGCCAAAGCACGACAGGCGCTGCGACATGCTGCCGTGCCAGGTACACAGCTCTTCTGAATAGCACAACCTTGACCCACACACGTATGCTTTAACTGTTGCTGTGACCTTGCTGTCGCAGCAGACATGAATCATCAATCACGATGCCCTGTCACAGCAGCAGCACATAACGTGCAATAAACACCACAGATAATCTCAAGCACACAGCGTGAACAAAACCTGGCTGACACACGGCAGCAAACAGATGCAGCAAAGGCTCACCACAAGCACTATCTACACAGCACTGGACTTCACCAAATCACCACTAGACCCATCTGCAAGCGCCTCTGCATCTACAGCATCAGCACTGCCAGCATCGCTCAACTTCCCTGATCCTTTTGTCATATCCTTTGCACCTCGACCTTGCAACACCTGCAGCTGCCGCCACTCGTTATAACGCGCCCCAAGCGCAATACGAGCCGTCACTGTTGGCATTGCCCACATAACAGCAACTAACAGCTCCGGTAGCACCATCAGTGGGTAGTGCAGGGCTGCGTCGCTGAACAGCGCTGGATGTGATAGCGAGGCCATCAGAGCGGCATCACTCCACAGTAAGAGTACGTCACACGTCAGCAGCAGCAGGATGAGGCCATCTCCACGCAGCTGCTGCTGCCAAGATGGCATTGGTGTGCAGTCGTGCCACTCCTGTTCGTCTTGCCAGCTTGTTTGCTGCTGGGGCGGCGGCTGTGACTCAGTGCACGTCTGCCACATCTCCAACTGCTGCTGCTGCTGCTGCTTGCTGGCTGCTGCTCCTCGCAGCCAGTTGGCAGCAACAAAGGCTGTACAGAGCGTCAGCAAACTGATGACAATCAGGAAGCCCTGCAGGCACAACAGATGCAGATGCAGGCGGCGGCAGGGACGATTAGAAGATGCTTCGGCTTGCAGATGCGCCAGGATGCAGAATGTGCCAAGGCAGCGCCGCATGGATTGGCCTGCAGGGTCTTTAGTCTATAAGGATGTGTGCTCAGCCTTGATATGGCAAGCAGCACCGCCCTCACTCTGTTGCGCATATAAGCTGGCTCAACATCTGTAGTGCGAGATCACCACATGCACAGCACACCACAATATGCAAAGCGCAGCACACACCAGCGCCATGCGGGACAACATCACAGGCAGAGTGTACTTGCAATGCGGAATCAGGCTTTTCAAATGTCTTCAGTGTCTAGCACGCTGCACTCACCGTAACCGAGGCCTTGCGCATCTGCATGGACTGTGCCAGCAGCAGCGGGTCCGTTGGCCTAGCGCCCATGACAGCAGCTGCTGCGATGCCAAGGAAAGGACCCATGGCAATGACGCAAGCAGCCAGCAGCTTGCAGAGCACAGTGAGATGTGGCGGCAGTGATGGGGGTTGGTGGTTGGGCCGGGCGTTGCGCAACCTGCATTCCATATTTCGCACCAACACCAGCGTGAGCAGTTGAATATCGCCAGGGACTGTTTGAGCGCCATGCCCTGGTGGGCGCTAGCAGAACATTGCACATACCATTGCGTGCGGTTCAACTCCTTTGGCGGCAACGCGGCAAGGCGGCACAAAGCGCCTGCTGTCATGCCTCTGTATCATGTGCTGCTGTTCGCTGGGCTATGCGGTGCTGAATGCTGGTACAGGGCTCCATTTGAACGCTGTCGTTGTGTAGCTGCCTATCACCGCAGCGTCCAGGAGCATGTGCCGGCCTGGCAAAATCGTTATCACACTTTCAAGCAAAGCCTGCTCACCAGATCACCAGGAAGCAGGAGCACATTGCAATGCTGATGCCCAGACCGATTGCCTGCAGGAGGTTTTCCACAGTGCAGGACAAAAGCGGACTTCAGCAGCAACAACCAAGCACAATGGTTTGGGTTTCATGTAGGTTCAACTGCCGGCTCATGTCAGATCAACCTGGGGAGCTGTTTCAAACAGCAACATGCACAGTGGAGTAGAGTTTGCCACCAGCAGTTAGGATTGAAGCGGCTACAGCAGATGCTACACCCAAATGACAACAGCAGTCAATATGACTCATGTTGATGAGAGAGGTGAGGTGCACGTGAGCCGTTCGCCACCTCAGATCATATGACAGCCACCTTGAGTCATATTACATCTTTGCATCCTAGCCTTAGACAGCATGCACCACACAAAAGTTACGTGCAATTGCGCATCATGTGCCAGCTGCTGGCAAACACTTCCCTGCCAATCGCAAGCAGCCACACCCTGACACACCTGCATCGCTCGTGTCACTGCCATGAGCTGGATGTTTCCAGTAGCATAGTATGCCGCCCTGGCTGCAAACGATACTGCGCGAACTGCAGGGATGAACACGCAGCAGCAGCCGCAGTCCATCAGTCTCCTGCCAGTAGTTGGCAGCCTGACAGACTCGATCAGCAAAGGCACGTGCACAGAAACCCACCAGTAGCCGCTATACATATAGGGATGTATAGCTTGAAACCTGTCAGCCGCAAGTTGAGCGCTGTGCCGGCAAGGCAGCAGAAGTAGAGGGCTGCTACTGCTGCAGCTGCTCCCTCTTGCTGCGTCTGCAGCTCATGTGCGTCGATCGACGCCATGTCAGAAGTTACTGGAAAGTATCAGGTAGAAGGCAGGTGCTGCAAATGGTGTGCTGAAGTTGACCACCCGGAAGTTTTCGTAAAGGCAGACCACGAAAGCTGGTACTTCCCTTGTTAATCGGAGTACAGCAGCTGAAACCAGTGGCAACAACAATGTGGTTTGGGGCCAGGGAAGTACAGGCCGATGGCTGCCTTCAGCCGATGACAGTTTGATTACTCCCGGCAACGTGTGACATGTTGCCGCTCAGTACAGGTACAAGTTCAAAGGCGCGGCACCACGTGCACCGGGTTTGAAAAGCGTCTCAGGAGCTACATCTTCAGGTGAACCAGCAGGCCTCCCGTGCGGCGCGCATCCTCAGCTGTCTAAGCACCAGAGTACACAGCAGAGTACAGGCCTGTATGCAATGCAGCGGCAGGCCACTTGCTTCAGATTGCCACTGAAACGCAAAACAATCAGGTTGCAAGCAGAGTTACTGATTGAAAAGAATGAACAATATCTCCGCGCCTCAGTCAATGGAAGGGAACACTACAGCCACCTCTGCAGCGGCTGCAAGGCGCCTCGGAGCATCCTTGCAATAGAGTGCTGAGCTTGCCCAGCTGGTTTGGTTGAACTGCAACGTGTGCATGACAACAAGACTCGACACATAAACAAAAAAGAAAGGCTGCAGCCAGACTGAGCCAGATGAGCCTCAAATGATGCTGGCACACCATGCAGCCTGCACCATGATGGTGTGGCACCACAGCGGATGTGCACCAATCCTAGCAACCAGGGGCAAAATGGCAGTGCACCCAGCCCATCATACATGCACTGCAAATTTGGCGGTTCTCCTTTGCACGCAGACATGAAACGCCGTGCCTACGTCTGCAAGCGACTGGGCAGGTCAACAGGCTAAAACCAGAACTGGTCGAAACAGCACCCAAGCCTGTGGCAATTTGACGTATGCTAAGGCAGCCTACTGCTCAGCAAAGCAACATGTTTAGCCACTGCAATGAGTCATGTCAGGATGATACACTGTCGCAGCAGAACAGCGCCCAGGGCAAACCTTGATCAAAAATGCCCAAACCCAAATGACGTGCACTGCTGCTGAAACGCAACAGCTGTCACTGGCACCTTGTACCCTCAACAGCTGCACACAGATTGCTGCATGTGCCTACTTTCTGTGCACAGAACAGCACGACAGTCACAGCAGGACAGACACCACCTCACAGCTTCTACAAATTTTGCGAAAAGTTATCGCGAAGAGGGTTGTGGCAGCGCTGTACCTTCGTCAGGGCCATCCTCAGGCAGGGGCTTATCCCCCACCCACGCTGCCCACACCACACTTCCAACCACGAAGTGCACGCCAATCAAACCAAACACAATCGGCCAGCTGCCCGTCCGCTGCAGCACCCATCCCGTCAGCGGCACACTAACCAACCCTGCAAGCGTCGCAGCTGTGTTCCCCGCCCCAAACACCATACCAGCGTGCCGCGGCGCGATGTCAAGATGATTCACGCTGACGGCGCCGAGTGTTAGCGCACTGAGCCCCAAACCCACTGTTATTAACGCAGAGGCGGCTTCGGCTGAGCCGCCGACAATGGGTGAGACTGCGGCCATGAGGCAGGCTGCAGGGCCGAGCATTCCTGCGAGCTGCAGACCGACGCGAACGGAGCGTACGGACCAGCCGCGGGATGACAGAAGCTGGTCGGCAAGTGCGCCTGCTCCTAGGCCAACTAGGCCCTGCAGGGTTGGCAGCAGCAGCAGCAGCAGCAGCAGGATGATCGTGTCAACATGGACGAGATCACTAGAGCAACATAGCAAGTACACCAGAACAGCACACACGGATATGAGGTGAGTATTTGCAGCTGCGCTGTAAGATGAGTATAAGCAGAACACAGCAGGTACATCCGACACGAGGAAAAGCACGTCACCATGTCACCTGACTTGACAACAATTACGCAGCCCACCCACCTGCAACACATACGGCAGCAATGTGTAACCTCCGAGGTCTACCAACTTCACTCCGTAAAAGTCCGTGAAGAACGTAGGCAGCCACGTTAACAGCCCGTACATGCCGTACGACTGCGCGTACTGACAAACACAGATCGCCCACACCTCTCGCCGCCGCAATAACGCCTGGAAGCCAGTGCTGCTGCCGTCTGCTGCTGCTACTGCTGCTGTGCTGCTGGGAGCGATGAGCTCAAAACTCTGCCGCTGCAGCAGCGGGGCATCTTCCTCTCCACCTAGCGCTGACTGTGATAGTGGCGAGTCCTTACCCATCCCCTGCTGCTGCTGTTGTAGTGCTGAACCTGCAGCACTACCGTTACCGCTACCACTACCAGCTGCTGTATCCTCTGGCAGCTGCTTCAGGACGTTCAGTGGGAGCCAAAACGGCAGCCACAGTAGTGCTGAGCCTCCAAACAGGTAGAACACCCATTGCCAGCCAAAGTGTGAGATCATAAGGGGACTCAGGCCGAAGGCTAGCGCTGTGCCGCCGTACGAGGCTGCAGTGATGATGCCTACTGCTGTGGACCGCTTAGAGACTGGCACGTTGCGCGCTGCGAGAGCACAGAGGAAGCAGCAAGTGGAGATGCCGTCGGTTGTATAGTCTGGTGACGTGTGAGTCTCCTGAGTGGGTTTCCCACTGTTTGTTTAGTGGAGCAGGTTATGTTACGTGATGTCATTGATAAGCATGAAGCATCACAAGAACAGCGTGAAGGAACTGCTGCAGGTGAGAGGACAGCATCAACGGCTGTAAAGAAGCAGTTGGGTTGGCATGAACACGTGCATGGCAGGGCATCTAGCTGCAGCTGCAAAGGGCAGACACCCCACTTTTTTATACAAGAAGCACCCATACCCGGCAAAAGCACTTTTACTGCAACTGCTGCTTGCACCACCACAAAGGTTTGCACGCATGCTTACCTATCATTGAATGGATGGACGGGAATGCAACCCCCTCCCCAATCCCCAGCAGCACACGGGCAGCCAGCAGTGGCACGGTGCCAGCAGCAGCAGCACTAGGGGTCAGCACTGTGAAGAGTGACCACAGGAAGACGCCTGTGGTCAACACAAACTTGCCGCCGTAGCGGTCAGCAAGTGAGCCTGCAGCAGCAGCAGCAGCAATGTTAGCACGCAACAGAAGATCAGCAACTCTGCAGCAGGTGTTACGCAGGCACATCCTGCAGCTGGATGTTATAGATACGTGTCTTATCTGGGCTTGTGTCTGCTATGCCAGGTGTGTAATGATTTGTTCGCTTTTGGTGTGAGCTGCTGAAAGGCGCACCTCCCAACACTTGTGTTGCAGCATAGCCAGCAAAGAACGCTGACAGGATGACACCCTCAAAGGCCTGCAGGCACACAATACAGCACATTCAGCTGTCATGTTGGCGCCTCTGTAGCAACAGCATGATACCAACAGAGGTTTGCAGGCCCACAACCAAGCATATTCACGCATTCATTGACTGCGAGGTTCGAAACCGCCAGTGGCTGTGCTCCTGCAGGAACCAACGGTATGTGCAATCCAAAGGCGTTAGTTGAGCAGTGACTTCTATTGACATTGTGCCACACTAGCAAATCATTCCCAGACCGTGTGCAGCCGAACAGTTGCTGATGGCAGCAGAGGTTTGGCCGCAACTGCCGCCGATCGTATCACACGCTCTTGTAACAGAGGCGGAAACCTAGGTGCTGGCACGGCTGCTGGTGGTGCTTCCTTTAGAGCCACTGCAGCAGTAGCTGTTGCTGTAAATGGCTGTTCGCAGACGAGGGTGGCAACATTGCTGCCGTTGCTGCGCCACAGCTGGTGATGCAGGACAGCATAGCGCAGCTGCTGCTGATGTGCTAGTCCTTTTTTGCTGGTGCCTAAGCAGCAACCTGAAAGTTGGTGCTGCTGGTATCGTGCCTAGTGTGTAGTGTGCACTAAGGCAGTAGTGCTGCAGCAGTGGCGGCAAACAAGCGCCGCTTCTGCTGCTGCTGCTGCTGCTGCTGCTACTGGCACTGGCACTGGCGTTGGCACTGACGTCAAGCCAACAATGGCCTCGACTGCATGCCTCATATAGCGGTAGCCAGGCGCAATCTCACATTGTGTTACATATTGCTGGTGGAACTGCTGCTGCTGGGGCGCACCTTGTCCCAGTTGTATGTCTCTGCCATCGGCAGGATGGCGGTTGACATATTTGACCGGTCAGCGTAACAGATGACGATGCCAATGGCTGCCACAGTGACCTGCAAACCGCATCCGCAAACGCGTTCGGCTGTTGGTTAGTTGGCATCCAATTCTACCATGGCATAGCATTGTCGATGATATGCGTGTGTCTGCAAGTCCAACATGCAAGTGCGGCGGCATGAGATTTGGTGTTTGGTGCTCAGCTGCTGCACGGTCCCTCCTGCAAAGCAACACAATCGGCACCAAGTTCCACCCAACTGGCACCATAGTAACATGCGTTATTCGTAATTCAAACTGCGCAAGACAGCTGCGCACCCACCAGCTTGAGCCACTCCTTGTTTTGCGGTTCATGGCTGCCACTGCCTTGCTGCAATCCAGACTCGACATCAGCCAGAGAGCCAGCGCTGCTGCTGCTACTCCTGCTGATGCTAGTGCCCGGAGGGAAGAGCCCTTGCTGCTGCGACTGTGTTGCTGCTGGGTTGCCAGCGCCGCCGCTGCTACTACTGCTTCCTGGTGCTGCGGTTGCTGCTGTTGGGGGTGCTAGGTGCCGCTGGCGGTGCTGTAGCATGCCTGTTCCTGCAAGGCAAGGATTTGCAGCGCAGGAGCACCAGGGACATACTAGCACTCTTGGGGCGATTCAAAAGTTTTGAAGATGCCATAACTGCAATAACTGCAGGTTGACTGCAACAACTGCAGGTTGACTGCAAGTCTAGTCAAGCTGGGGTTTGTTGAAATTCTCTTCTGTGATCGCAACAGGCAGAGCAGTGAGATCTACAACAGCTGTATATCTCAATCATGGCAAAATCAACGTATGAATTTCTGCCTCTAGTCTGCCACGGATGTGCTGAACCCTCTAGCAATGCCTTGCAGGCATTGCTGTGCTGCAGCTGCAGCGCACCTGGCAAGCCCTGCCTGCTTGCTTTGCTGCTTGTTGCTAGCTTCGCCACCACCGGCAGCCCATGATGCCTGCAAGATGGTGAGCCTTATCGAGTTAGCCGGTAGCGGTGCCAATGCAAGCATACTGTCGTAAGGCCGACACCCTGCTGCTGTTCTGCTGCACCTGAGTTGGCCGTGAGTAGCGTTTGCAGCAGCCCGATGCAGCTGTTGATGAAATGCTCTCATTACAGGCCGGTTTTTCTGTTTACTAATGTTAGCTCGCCTCAGTGCATCGGACAGCAACACGTCCTGAGGCCGAAAGGCTGGAGATGCCTCCGGAGTGTCCCGTGTAGGTGCGAAGGCGCTTATGTAAGACCCAGGATTGACATCCTTGCCTGGATCTACATTGAACCGCTTTGTCACTAGGCAGTGTGGAGCTGTGGTGCCACTCGTCACTGTCCGGCGAAACGTGCGCTGGATTGTAAGAACTAGTCTCGATAACGCTGGTCTAGATCCCATTGTGGGGCCCTTGAAGGTCTGCCATGCCGTGCACGAGCTTCATACGCCACCGAGGAGGGGGTCACCTTGTCCAACATTGACCTCAACGGCACTCAGACGAATCATGGCCACACAAGGCCAGACAAAAGCGATGGAGGGCCGTTCAATCTCGTCTGATGTCACACACAGCATCGTTTGCTTTCGTAAAGATCAACATGTCGGCAGAAGAAGCCCCCAGCTGCTGCACTGCCAGCAGCAGCAGCGGCACCAGTGTGCCAGGTCACACAGCTTCACTCAAACTCCCTTCAAGCAACGACAGCTTGCAGGAACGCCTCGAAGATCCATCTCCCGCAGTAACACCCAAGCATGCAAGCACAGCAGACGGACTGGCCAACAGCAATACAGCTGTGCAGCAGCAAGACGAGGTTGATGGTTTAGCTCCCAGGACGCCTCCCCTCTCTCCTAAGCTGCCTGCAGCACTGACCGCTAAGAAGCCTGCAGGAAAAGCTGAGCCGGCAGCAGCAGCAGCAGCAGCAGTGAAACTTGACGGCTATCCGCAGGTGTTTGAAGGCAAGCGCGTGCTCATCATTGTGAGTGCAGGGTTCTCGGCTAGCGGTATCCATGCGTCAACTGTTATTCATGCGTCAAGTGTCCATCATGCGTCAAGTGTTAAAATCCGCAGCAGGCAGTGACAACACAAAATGCCACACTGTACACTAGTCGTCCTGGACGGCTCGAGCTGTCAGGCTGCGCAGTCAAACTTGAAGCCGCTGTGCAGTGGCTGCGCAACGCTGCAAGTGAACTGGCATGCACTGCACAACGCTGCAAGTGAGCTGGCAATGCAAGAATGCCACACTCCCGCATACTTCACTGACATGCTGCGATCACAGAGCTCAACTATCAGCAATCCTGCACCTCCCTGCTGCTGCCCTTTTGCCGCCTTCCTCCGTATCATCTGCAGAGTGGGGGCACGCACGGAGACGTGCAGCCAGCTGCAGCTCTTGGTGTTGCTCTGGCAGGCCTAGGAGCGCGCGTGTGCATTGCTGCTGACGCCATGTTTGACAGCTTTGTGCAGCAGCAGGGGCTGGCATACTACCAGCTGGCAGGAGATGCACGCGGCATGATGGCACTCACTGTCAAGTGGGGGTGAGTAAGGAATGTGGCGGCACTGGAAACACATGCATGCAAGTAGAGCAGATAAAAAACCCCTGTTCATGCCACAAGTGGGGGTGAGTGGCACCATGCAGTCCCACTAGCAGTCACTTCTGGCCACACGCTCTTCAAACATGCCGCATATTGCATTGCTTGTGGCCTCGTCATAAAACATAACCTTTCTTGAGGACGTAGGTATGCAGCTGGCTTTCTGTGAACAACCACGGCATTAATTCATACTGATCTTCCGCTGCTGCTGCTGCTGCTGCTGCTGCAGGGGCATGCTGCCCACTGAGTTCTCAGGCATGTCGTTGCTGCGCAGCCAGATCGCAGACGTGATGCGCTCAGTTGCTGCTGCTGCTGAGGGGTGGCAGCCGGACATCATTCTGGCAAACCAGCTGGCTTATGGGCAGGTGAGGATGACATACTGCAGGGTTGGTTTGCTTTCTGGGCATGCTCAGTGCATGTCTGTGATGGGTGTTGCGGCCAGGCTCTTGCTTTGCTGCAGCCAGCAGCGTGCAGCCACCTGCATTGTAAACAGGTTTAGTCTGCTGGCAAATGCGTGTCACACATTGTGCGATGTGCGCAATCTAAGGCAAGGTTTCAGCTTCAGCCACCATCTTCACATCCTTTGCATCGCCACCCCTGGTGTACAGAATCCGCCCTTGCTGCTGCTGCTGCTGCAGGTTCATGTCGCTGAGAAGCTGCAGGTGCCTCTGCACATGCTCTACACCATCCCCTGGCTTCCAACCACCACCATTGCACACCCCTGGGCTCGCGCATGGGGTGCAAACATCGCCGAATACATCAACGCAGCAACAGCGGCGCTTGCGAGGCCTTGCTTTGCGCTGCTGTCGCTGGTTGCTCCTGAGGCTAGTCAGCGGGTAAAGGCAGCGATGCTGGCGCGCGTTGCTGCTGCAGCAAACTGGATCAGCACTCCCCTGCTGGACCACACAGCATGGTGAGATCTGGCCAAGCATAATGTTGGGCTTGATTTGAAACATGGCAGTTGCTATTAGATACAGCCTAGCAATGCTGCAGCAACTCAGGTGGGCACTCCGCTGCCTGGAAGACATACCGCAAGGCTTTCACAGCTCTTGTCATTGAGCTTGTCATAACACTCAGCCAACGCCTCAATCATCAGTTCTAACTTCCCCGCAGAGCTGTGACAGCTCAGTAGCCGCGGCCACTGCTGCTGCTGCTACAGGCGCATTGCTGGATTCACGACCGGCTTGACCTGCAGGATGCTGCTGAAGCTAACACCTGCTGGCGCTGCGCATGCTGCTACTGATCATATGCTGCTGCTGCTGCAAGTGGGGCATCGCTGTCTCAACGACCAGCTGCGGGGACAAGATGCTGGTGTAACCAGCATGTGCTGGTGCTGCAGCTGCTAGCACTGAGCATCTGCTGCTGCTGATGCTGCTGCTGCTGCAGGTGGGGCATTGCAGACCTGATGATCAGCTGCGGGCACAAGATGCTGCTGAAGCCAACATCTGCTGGCGCTGCGCATGCTGCTACTCACCATATGCTGCTGCTGCTGCAGCTGGGGCATTGCTGTCTCAACGACCAGCGGGCACAAGCTGCTGGTGTGATTAACATGTGCAGCTGCTGCTGCTGCTGCAGGTGGGGCATTGCTGACCTGATGACCAGCTTCCCCTGCAAGATGCTGCTGTCACCAAGATGTGCCAGTGCAGCTGCTGCTACTCATCACATGCGGCTGCTGCGGCTGCTGCTGCAGGTGGGGCATTGCTGACCTGATGACCAGCTTTAGGCGCAGGCTGGGCCTGCCAATGCTGTCAGCCAACAACTCGGGAGCGGCGCTGTACAGGTGGACTCAGGTGCAGAGCCCAGCTGTGCCAGGTGGCACGGCACAGCTACCCAGCTATGTCTTATCATTCTGGGCAGAATTAGGCCCTACTATTGTAGTACATTGGTCTGACTAAGCAAACCAAGCTACCTAGTTACATCATGAGAAAAACATGGCGAATTGTGCATACTCGCCCCGGGGAGTGTATGGCATCACCCAAGCATTGATCTCAGCACTGCTCCGCAGTTGTATGGCAATCGTGCGCCTGCCAGTACCCATTTTACCTTTCTTGCATCGCTTTGGTGCTGCCAGCAAGTTGTGCCACAGCTGTCACCGCACAGTGCCTTCGTACCGTGCTGCCAATTCCTGCGCGCTGCTGTACATGTTCAACACCCTTGCGGCAAGATATATGTATTCAATGCAGACTCCTACTGATGCTGCTGCGTGCAGGCTGCCTACCACCTGCCTGTTCAGTACAGCTCTAGTACCGCGGCCCCATGACTGGGGCAGCAATGTAACACTGGCTGGCTTCCTCTCACTCAATGATGCAGTAACTCGCTTCCGCAGTACTGCTGCTGGCAACAGCAACACTGCAGCAGATGATAGCGGAAGCAGCAGCAGCAGCAGTGGGAGTGACAGTGACGGTGACAGCTGGGCCTCTCAACTATCAGATGAGAAGCCAAACAGCAGCAGCAGCAGTGATTGGCAGCCGTCGGAAGAGCTATTGCAGTTTCTGGATGTCGGATCTGCACCAATCTACATTGGATTCGGCTCTATGGTTGTGGCAGACCCACAGCAGCTGCTGCAGCTTGTGCTGCAGGCAGCAGCAGCACTGCCAGCAGGGCAGCGGGTTATCTTGTGTACAGGGTGGTCTGGCGCTGCTGGCACCGCTGCTGATGCAGCGGGTGGCAGCAGCAGCAGCAGCAGCAGCTCAAGGGTGCTGTGCATTAGCGAGGCACCACATGAGTGGCTCTTCCCTAGGTGAGCGTTAGGGCTTGCAACCTCTAGATAGCAGCAGCAGCAGCAGCAGCAATGGAAGTGACAGTGAGCGTTAGGGCTTGCAACCTCTCCCTAGACATTCGACTCGCTGGTGGAAGGGCCTTGACCAGCTGCCCACCACAGCGCCTCTGTGGCGAAACGAGAGTGCATTTGGGCGAGGAATTTGGTCGCAACAACTTCGTTTTGAGCCCAAATTTGAATGGCCTGGTTGAAGACCCTTCCACATTTTGAGCGCTGCGTGCATCTGACTGCTGATGACTGCTCAGCAAGCAGTGCTTGATTCAACCAAGCACGCTGCCAGCTATGGCGGAGGTCTTGCGCATTTTGCTCGCTGCTTGAGCCAAGTTGCCGCCTCCTGATAACCAGGCATTGTGAAGACATCTGTTGCAACAACTGCTTGATCTTATCACGGTGACAACATCGAAGTGATATGCTGCCATGGTTCAAACAATGTGCTGCTGCAGGTGCTCTGCGCTGGTTCACCACGGAGGTGTTGGCACCACTGCTGCTGGGCTGCGCTGCGGCAAGCCAACTATGGTAGTGCCTGCTTTTGGGGACCTGTTCTTCTTTGCCGACATGTGCCACAAGGTGCGAGCCCAAGCCTGGGGTGCGACTTCAGCACTGGCATATGCACATGCAGTATTGGTTTCAAGACTTTTCACAACTCTTTGTTTCCAGAAGTGATCTCCTGTGTTAAATATACTACATGCTTCTTTGCCAACGTGTTCCACAAGGTGCGCTGCTTCAGAGCCCAGGTCTGGTGGTTGTCCGCAGCACTGGCACATGCACATGAAGCGGCAGTATCGGCTTCAGCACATCACATGCTACATGCTTCGCCACTATGAGCATCTCTGCTTCGCAGGATCGCGTGTGATGAGCACACACAGCAAGCACGCCATACATACACAGCCGCATTGCACACGACTTCACCAATCATGGCAGTGAGTGTTGTCAGCGCATGTAGTCATTGTATGTGGTCGTTGTGTGTAGTCACTGCGTGTTTCAGACATGACATGGCTCGTTGCGTGTAGTCATTGCGTGCCACGCATGGCAAATTCGAGTCAAAGCACCAAGACTTGGCTGCCTGCTGTTGCTGCTGTGCCGTCATTGCAGCTGGGGGTGGGACCTGCCCCCATCCCCCTGCCAGATCTCACAGCTGAGCGGCTGCTGACAGCTTTGCATCAGCTGGTGAAGCAGCAGGAGCAGTACAGCGCTGCAGCAGCAAAGGTGGCAAACGAGCTGGGTAACGAAGATGGACTAGCAGCAGCAGTTGCATCTGTGGCGCGCACGATGTCTGCACCAAGGCCTTTCGGAGGTGCTGCCAGCACCCCTAGTGGGCAGCAGGCACTGTTGCAGTGAATGAATTCAAGTTATAATAAGTTATTGAAGGCTGCACTGCAGCAGGCACTGTCTCATTGAATGAGAAGGCTGCACTGAGCGCCCGTTGTCACCATGATGACCGTCTAACGGCAAGTTGAAGCGATGCTATATACGTCTTCACTTTACGTAGAGCTTTGATGCCCCGTGCATGTGCACGTGGATGTGTTAGGCATCAATGCACACAGTGAATACTATTGCTTGAAGCCATTGCATGGGCTGGCATGTGCAGCTCAGCGTTGAATCCGAATTTCAAATTCGGATGCCTCGGAGGCAATTTGAATGGTTCTATCGCAGACTTGCAGGCTGTGTCAGTCAGTGTTGGCATGCCGGCTTTGAGAACAGGTTCCTTGCACATGTATCCCCGCACTTCTAGTGGCCGCAGCGGTTTGCTAAATCATTGCACCGTGCAGTGGGGGTGCTGTTTCCTGTCACTTCAGCATCCAATGTTTGACGCCATCATGCATGCTGCCAAGCGTTGTACTGCGTTCACCGCAGGTTGATCCTGAGACACTGCACTAGTGCGTCCCATTTATGAATGTACGTTTGTGGGCTGGGCCAAACATGGTTTGTGGCTGTAAGTTGTGCAGTGTTGAGCTGTTGCTGTTGCAGATTGCCTTGCTGTGGCGGTTTATTTGGGTGTGCAGCCCCTATGAGCAGGTTCAATCATCTGCTGTCACAGGCAGACTGTTTGCATAGATGATATGCTCCTGATGGATGAAGTGGCCGGCTGGTATCATGATCAGCCAGTGACTGAGGCAGTCACGTGGTTGCAGAATGTGCTGGCTGCATTACACAGTCTGTGGGCTCATAACCTGGACTCCATAAGTTATGCTGCACTGCACTGGCAGCGTGTGTCAACCAGGACCACCATGCACATCATCGTCATCATCATCATCATCATCATCATCATCATCATCATCGTCATCGTCATCGTCATCGTCATCGTCATCGTCATCGTCATCGTCATCGTCAT
>CADDIJ020002520.1:39543-64845 GCA_902809745.2 Tetradesmus lagerheimii | reverse complement strand
CTAGGTATGCAGTCCACCGTATGGGGTGATTCCCACATGCTGCCTAGTAAGGGGTGTAAGGGTCTGGGTGGTCTACCTTACACCGAAAATAAAGAGAACAATCAGTCTGCTTTCCGCCTCCCCAGTGGGTGAGGCGCGGTTGCCGATGCCGAAAGGTATGGCTTACAAGGATTGATTATTATTTCAAGGGGCATGTTGCCCTTCATGCTTGCGCTGCTGCTCACCTGTCTGACTGCTGCAGGCGCCGCTTGAGCTCTCCCAGGTGCTGCATGCGGTGCACCGCCTCAGTCGCCATCACACGCTCCTGCAGCAGCACAGCCGCGCCAAAACTTGCGCATGTTATGCATGATGAGCTGGTATTGTTGACAGCCGCATCAAGTCATGCATTGTGCACTATGCTGCTGCCACCACACAGTGCGACAGGAGGAAGCTGGACAGTTGCAGGGCATTCAACACAGCGATCAGTGATGATGCCGTGTGGCAACACCACCCTCACCAGCAGCTGGCCTGGTGTGTCCTCCCAAGTGATGCGCTGCTAGGCCAAAGCAGCACAGCCAGGCACTTGGACAATGCATGATGGCTGGTTTTTATTACAGCAGCATAGCGCCACGCATTGTGCACTGTGCTGGTACCACCACGTGGTGTCATAGGAGGAAGCATGATTTCCTGTGTGCAGCGATAGTTTGCATTGAAGAAGGACATCCAACACAACAAGCAGTGGCCATGCCGAGTGGCAACACCACAATCCTCACCAGCAGCTGCCCTGGTGTGTCCTCCCAGGTGATGCGCTGCAGCTGCAGCAGGCCAACACTGAACCAGCGTGCCAACGCAGACCTACAACACAGCAGGAGCGCCATGGTGCCTGTGGCATGATTGCTGAATACCTGGTGTCGCCTGTTGTTGCTGCTGCTGCAAGCTGGTTAAACGTCTGGCCAGCTGCCAGTAGTCATCACACACGCCAGACACCGCGGCAATTGGACAACATGCAGATCAGATGCCAGCGCAATGCTAGATGTAGGTGCGCGCAACACACGGCATAAACCTAAACGTTGAGCGTGGTTAGTTTGCTCAAGTGACCCTGCTGCCATGGGCAGTAACAAGGGCAGCGCTGCCTCTGCTGCTGCTGCTGCCGCCGCAGCCCACCTGAGGTCCTGGCTCAGGGCCCTGAGTGCAGCCCCCTGCGGCAGCCCCGGCTGCTCCCTCAGCAGCTGCAGCAGGTCGGAGCGCAGCCGCACCAGGAACGCTATGCCTGGCAGCAAGGGGGAGGGCAACAGCAGCAGCAGCAGCAGCAGCACGGCCAGGCAGGTGCGATCAGCTGCCAAAGCCAGCATGCAGAGAGCCAGCACACCATTCTGCAAGGGCTGAGGATGTTTGTGAACCAGGTGCTTGTTTGAGGACGCTGCAACCCAACAACAGCGAAAGGGTTGTTTGATGCATAACAACTCGGGTCCAGCCCCATCTGACAAGCTCACGCTGGTACGCAGAATTGTTGAGCTAACTCGTTGAACGTGCTGCTGTTGGTGGTGCGCACCTGCTTTGTGCTGGCTGACGGGCAGCAGCAGCTGCATGTACAGCGGCTGCGCTGCCGCAGTGAGGCGCTCAGCCAGGCGGTACAGCAGCTCAGGGCTCGCTGCAGAAGCAGCAGCAGCAGCAGCAGCAGCAAAAGCGGCGCCGGTAGTGACCCTGTGGTGCACTGAAAACCAGCAACCAACTAGGCTAAGGGACAGTTGTAGATGG
Organism: Tetradesmus lagerheimii; assembly: GCA_902809745.2. Lineage (NCBI taxonomy): Eukaryota > Viridiplantae > Chlorophyta > Chlorophyceae > Sphaeropleales > Scenedesmaceae > Tetradesmus > Tetradesmus lagerheimii. The sequence continues at coordinate 63,108 of CADDIJ020002520.1, read as the reverse complement.
GTGTGCTTGCACGACAGCAGTGCCTGCTCTCCTTGCAGGGTCCAGGGCAGGTGTTAGAAAGTCCAGGTTCACATCGCTGGGTGCCTGTGACAGCTGATCACTGCCATAGTGCCTGTACCTGCATTGCTTGCTGTCCACTAGACTGCTCTGTGGATGCTGCTGCTCACCTTTCTGTGCCTGGCTCTTGTCTTGCCACAGCTGCACTGCTGCATCCACAGCTGCACCTGCGGCCCATGTGAGAGCAGTTACAGCAGCATGTTGCAATGTGCTGGGACGGCACACACTAAGGTCTGGCTGGCCGTTCCTGCAATCCCTGTGTTGACTGTCACTTGGTTGTGCTGAGTGGCAGTGACATACCCACACCATGTTGAGGTGCTGTGCAGGCTGCATGTCACATACTAAGTTACCAAATAGTGGTACTACACAGGTGCTCCACTTGAAAGCAGTGCATGCACAACATGCTGCGCCTCAGCACAGGTTGCATGCAGTGCCACTCGTCAAGAAACCACACACCAAACAGTAGGATGCCGCTCCTGCATGGTTTGACCTTACTGAATCGTGTGTGGCCAGCCAATAGGTTTCAGCTCCCCCATGTGATGCGCAACATAAACCACACACCAAGCAGTAGGCCGCTCACCCTCAGGTGCTGCACAGGCGCACTTGAAAGCAGTGCATACACAACATGCAGCGCCACTCGCAAGGAAACCACACACCAAGCAGTAAGATACCTCTCCCGCATGGGTTTGCCTGACTGCATCGTGTGTGGCCAGCCAGTAGGATTCAGCTCCCCCATGCAAAGCAGAACACACAACAGAACCACACACCAAGCAGTACGCCGCTCAAGCTGCTTCACTGGAAAGCACAACATGCTGCTTCTCAGCACTGGTTTCATGCAGCGCCATTGGTGAGGAAACTGCACACCGTTTGTACTGCTTTCTGCATTCAACACCTGTGCATACATGACATGCAATAGGCGGCGCACCCTGTACGCCAAACTCCCGCGCCAGCAGTGTGAACAAGGTGAGCCGCTGCTGGCTGCTGGCCAGGCTGCTGTACACACCCATGAACACCTCCGTCACCTGCAGCGCAGCAGTGAGATCTCAATGTGTCGAGACACAACAGCTGCTGCGGGGAGGTATCTCACCAAACACTGCGTACGCTGCCTATATCTGTTCAGTGCTGTTCCCGGCTGCAGGCGATCGTAGGGCATGTTATTCGACTACTTGCACCCGTCTGCGTACTTTGGTTGCTCAGGCAGCTATCTGAACATAACAGCAACATGTTTCAACTTTAGTTGCACAACAGCGATGTGTGGTGTGCAATGCACGTGCCAATGCCGCTTGTACTGCAGCAAGCTCTCATGCTGGTACTGTGATCTTACTGTGTGTGCATAGTGTGCCTGCACTGCACATTCACCACCCATACCTGGTCTGGCACAACAGCTGCAGCTCCTTCTGTCTTGTACACATGAATGGCATCATTTAGGAGCTGACGCAGGTCGTCTGCTTGTAGGATAGGGATGTTCACGTGCTGCTCAGACTTGATGTTCGAGAGTATCTCTTTCCATTTGCAAATGAGCTGCACAGATGTTGTGTACTGTTGCTGTTGCTGCTGCCATGGGGTGCTGCTGCTGCTGCAGATGCGCCAGGCTGAAGCGAACGCCCTAGCTCGTATGGTTGCTGCGGCTATGCGGCAGAGATCGGCGCATCGCATCGTTGGCGCAGTGCTCAACCGACACGGACTGAACACAGGCTGGCAGGTGTTGTGCTGCTGCTGAAAGCATATGCTGCTCTTCAGACAGCGTAACAAACAGGTTACAATAGAGAAACATGTGCACAAAACCAAGTTCAGTTCTTGCCATAAACCGTAGCTTGAGCTGTATGCACACGCTGTCAAGACTATTCAAACCCTTTCTTTACCCTGCCACGCTTCTGCTCCCTACGCATACCACGAATGGTCTCACATGCTTCTCACTTACCAATAAGTTGTGTTCAGTGTTGCGATCAAGACAACGCACTGGCCAGGAGCATGCACGCTGGTGTGCAGGGAACACATCTGCTAGTGCCAGAACTGTCACACAGGTGCCCGAAGCAACTGATCAGCTGGATGGCCTGGGCCATACAACGTATTTCTTTGTATGTTGCTTTGGCAAGGCGCCTGAGACAACACGTGGATTGCGGTATTGTGCCTTGTGCACTAAATGTCCTGCTGACGTGTACGAACATGTGCTTCTACAGGCTGCATATACGTGCGTAGCAGCACAAAAACATGCTTTTGAGTATTATGAATAGTTCATTGTACTCTTGAGTGCTGGAGGATGAGGCGTAGACCAGGCGCACATGTAACCGCGTTGTGATGGGGCGCTGCACACGCTTGACAAATCGCCCAGAAGTCTCAAGACAATATGGTGCGCGCATGTGAAATTTAAAACAACCTCAGCGCCTCACTGCTCCCTATGGTCTATCGCCAAATCAGCAAACTGCACTGATGCTGCCCTGCTCTCTGCCCAACAGAGCAGAGGCAACGCAAGATTGTTCGTGGCACTGCAGCTGGTGCTGTATTTGCTTTCAAGCTTCACAAGTGGCGCTGAAGGCGTGCCGGCAGCATGCCCTCTGCTGGAGCCCACGCAGTGCCCGCCCAGGTATGGGCTGCAGCAGCATGCTGCACACGTCTCTGTGCATTCTCTGGGGCTAATGCAGCAACAAGCTGGTGTTTGACACCATGCTGGTTCATTTAGCACTATTGCCAGCGAGGGTCTAGCTCGATCATCAAAGGTGCTGCTGCTAAAGGTCTGTTGCTGTGCCTGCTGCAGGCCTGGGACACCAGGGACGCCACCAGGGCAGAAGCCACCAGCAGAAACACCTGAGCAGCAGCAGGCCATTGTTGCACGCTTGCAGGAGATGCTGGCAGCAGACAATGAGCTGCTGGACAGCATAAACAGCAGCAGCATCTTGTGCATGCAGCAGCCGCTGCACCAGCAGCAAGCAGGACAGCAGGACACAGGCCAACGCATACAACCGGCTGCGGATACTAAACCAAACCAAAACCCAACTGCGGCTTACAACGGCCCCAGGAGCCAGGTCAACCGCACGTTGACTTTCCTGAACAGCTCCCGTATTGCTGCTGGTGTGGATGTGCAAAGAGCAGGCACCCTGAGCTGGGTGACATCGCCCTGCATGCCACCGCCATACACGGATGAGAACTTGGTGTCAGATTGGGACCAGGTGTGAGCTCCGCTGCTGCTGCAGTGGCTTTGCACAGCTATGTAACTCCTGCAGGTATCTGAACATAACAGTACAACCCTCGACACGTGGCTTGCAGTTGTCCATACCACAGCAGGTGACCGCATACACGCTATCAACATGTGCGTTCTACAAGCTCACATGTCTCCTTCCTTTCTGCGACTTCATTCCACCTTGCAGGGGCGCCTCATCCAGCAGTCGTACTACGGTGAGCCTGGCTATGCTACACGTGGTAGCTAGCTACATTCGGTGTTGCTGTAAGCAGCGACCTGAGGGATGCCACTGCACGCACATGTCTGTCTGCTGTGCACAGCCCTGTGACAGAGGATTGTATCATCAGAACCTGGCTGTCATGGTATATGTCACAGCGTATTTTTATCGCGTTGCATCTCTGTGCTGCCATCTGCAGGCTGCCCTGATGGCTCATGTTGGGCGGGACATCCATGGGTGAGCACAAGGCTGCTGCTGTGTCCTTGCATCAGTCTGTGTACAAGTCACCTCCTTCGGGCTGTGTCTCACACGCTGCAACTGCGCAGTGCTGCTGCAACAAGCTGCCCTTATGATGCACCTTAGCCGGCCTTAGCATGTGCAGCTGCCATGTACGCCTACGTGGGCACACCAGGACTTGCACTTGTTGAGAGACCTGCTGAGGCAGAAGTACGCAGTGTGAGGCGCTTGTCAAAGTCTGGCTGCTGCTGTGTGCTGCAACGTGGCAGGTGTGGAACCCTGTGCAAGGAGGCTCCTGGGAGAACAGGGGCAGCATCACCACCAAGGTTGAGCTCACACACGGCCAGCGCATCTACACAGAGGGACACCCAAGGTGCGCTGCTGCTGCTGCTGCTGAATGCTGTCGCAGCAGAGTGCAGACCTTGTCTGTGATGCTCGTGCGCTCCTGTACTCAACCACTGCCAGTACAGCATGATGAGCATCACATGATGTGGCATGAGAGTTAGCTTGTGTTCATTGCGGTAACAGCTATTTGGTGCTCAACGCCCCAAGCTCTTGCTGGTGACGCAATGTGTACTGTGTTGTGTGGCACTGCTGCTGCTGCTGCTGCTGCTGCACAGGAACTGGGCCAGCCAGGAGCTGCGCCCTGAGCTTGTATTTGGCAGCGAGTGCACTTTGGGAGCTGCCGGCGACCACATCGTGGCGCACTACACAGCAGCATACAGCGGCAACATCACGCACCCAGTGCTTGAATAAGAGGTGCCTGCTGCGTTTGTGCGGCGCCCATTCAGTGTGTTGGCCAGCTATGACGGCGATCAACCCTGGACGAACGACCTGAACGTGACATACACCTTTCCTGGGGGCAGCAATGCATATGGGAAGTTCACTGAGAACTGGATCGCGTGGCTGGATCCTGAGACAGGCACAGGGATTGGAGTGTATCAGCCCCAGGCATCGTTCTTCACTGCTTACAGGGTGCCTGCAACAAGTGAGGCATCTGACATGCCATGGCACACATCATATAGTGCATTGCTGGTACGGGCACAGTTCTACCCTGGCATGACCGACTTCACATACACTGCATATATTGCCATCGGCCGGCTGAGCACCATTCGAGCTACATTTGGCAGAGTACATGCTACCCTGGCATCCGCAGGCAAGGGTGCAACAACAGTAGAACCAACAACATTGACAGCAGCGGACATGTTGTCAATGGCTGGCAACCGCATCATTATGAAAACATACTAAGCGTGCTCTCTTGGTGCTGTAGGACAGTTCATGCCATTGCAGTGTTTGGTACGTGTGTCAGGAAGACAACAGTAGCCCAGCAAAGGGCACCATTAGAGGCATTAGCTTGAACCCCTCACAATAGTGCTGCGGCTGTGGGCAGGCTAGGCATGCAAGTTTGTTGCCCGCTGCATGCAGGCATGAGTACTGCACAGGAATCATGACCAGCATCATTGGTGCACCAACGTCATCCGATGTTGCACTGCAACATGCATATCATGCATGATGCATGTGGCTGCATGAGCTATTGTTGTAAGCATGTGCATGTTGTCATCACTGTCGTCACCATGACTCACGATGATCGGATCAGGATGTAGCATTCAAGTGGTTTCATTGAGCCATTGGACATCAGTGTTGAGCATCATGTGCCGCACATGTATAGAGCTTCATGTGCCAGTGGCACCAGTTTGAATTACGGGGGCACCAGTCTGAACTACACTGGTGGCTTCTTGTGTGGCAGGTTGACCTGCCTCCGCAGCAGGTGGAAGTAGTGCACAGGCGTCGTCGCATTCACAATGCACACGCTGGCATCGCGCTCTGCATGCGCCGATGCTGCCTTTCTTGTTTGCGGAGCAGGGGTTGGCTGCCACAGCAGCTCCTCCTGGCAGGCATCACCATTGGGTTTCGAACCCAATGCAGGCTGCAAGATGCTGGTGCTGCTGCCATGTTTCACACACCGTTGGATCAATCTGTCATGTTTCTTTGCGCCGCGCACACGGTGTGCGAACATGTCCATTTCTGGACCGGCCAAACAGCACCCATCCTTGAGTTGAGTCCCTGCGGCCGCAGGTAGCGTGTTGGGCAGCCGTTACAGTTGCGTCATTTGGGCACGGCTTACGTGACTTAGTTGGTGATGGCACCATTCACATGCCACTGATACAACCTAAGCAATTGCAACTCCAGCATTGAATGCATTGTCGTCACCGACCCTGGCATCCATTGTTCAACGATGAGCAAGTTGCTCATCATCAGCATCATATTATCCATCCAAGCCATAGCAACGACGCCATCAGCCCCTGGTGGCTGACTGCAAGTGGTGGCTGCTTTGCACTGGGCGCGCAGGCTCAGCCTGCAGTTGGCAACTGACTGTGTGCTAGCAGTTAGTATCATACTACCAGGCATCATACTACCAGGCTGGCATGCTAGTTCTTGTGCAGTTGAGGTGCGCTGCGCCTGTCTTGAAATGACAAATACACCTTTGTACACCTTTGTTCCTTCCAGAGCAATAGGAGAGCCATGTTACACACACAACAAAGCATAGCACGGCATCAAATGCAGAGCTTGCTTGCTACTGCTCGCAACGCAACATGCTGCCAGCAACAGCGTTGCCTGCGGTAGTGGCAAGGTATATAGTGTACCAGAAACGACAACTTGACCCGGCCTAGATGCAACAACACCTGTATTGAATTGCCTGCTACCTGCCTGACTGAAAATGCAGGGTGCTAGCATTGCGCACCAGCCATGCAAAGCACACGTCATCAAGTCAGACGCTATCAAGTCAGACACAACACATGCGCTGGCACACACACATAGTTGCAGTGTGTGCACCTGCAGCTGACTCCCTGCTCAGGCTGATTCAACGCACTGACTGTGCGTGCATGCGCAAGTATGAATGTTCATACAAAGTACAGTGCTGATGTACACATGCATCAATTCCAAGCTACAGCATCATCATCATCATCATCATGTTACCCATTAAGCTACAGCATGTGCACATACACACTTGCACGTCTAAGCTGGATGGACAGCACAAACGAAAACCTGCACCCGTGCACCACCTACGCCAGCGACAGGAGCAGGCTGCATGGATGTGTGTAAGTCTGCCTACCAACACATGCAGAGCCTCATGCGTCATCTCATGTGCCCCACAGCACAGAATAATGCGCAACACTGCATGGTACCTAAGGAGTGGCCTGGCGGCCCTGCCTAATGCAACTGAACGGACCTGCCTATGCTACTTGCACACGCACACTACTGCTGTGAAAACCCTGCAGGCTTCACAGCAATGCACACACACACGACGCGCTGATGCTGTTGTGGCCTTGAAAATTCCAGCGCAGCCGTGCAGAGCGTGCCACGTGGTGCAGCTGCTGAGGCCGCCTTCTAGACAACTGCTGCTGCTGCTGCTTAGCCCTGTGCATAGCGCTTGGTCCAGTCTGCTGCTGTCTTGTCGTGCGCCTCCCTGTCCGCGAGCAGCTGCTGCGCGATGCTGCCTACCAGCGGGTCATCTGCATAGCACAGCACGCAGCGGCGCAGCAGCAAATAGGTCGTACAGATGAAGGGGGGAGGGGGGGCAACACGCAGACCAGACCCAACTTTTTAAATTTAACTGCCACACAGCTTGGCGATGCGCATTCCTCAGCAGCTACATGGACAGGATGTCAATCCAAGCAGCTGGGCATCCACACAATCCGAAACAGCAACATGCAAGTGCACCTGCAGTGCCAACATGCACATGACGGGGCAGAGGATACAGCATGCATACAGTCCAACTGCCCGATATGCATGTATGCTGCTGCTGCTGTTGTCCACTCCATGTGCAAGACGGTTGGAAGACCAGAAACCATGCAAGAGGCGCTAACTTCAGGAGTGCACTTACTTGGGTTTGGGTCGGTGAGCAGGGAGCAGATGGACAGCAGCACCTTGCTGACGGTGAGCGCGGGGCTCCACTGGTCCTTCAGGATGTCCAGGCAGATGCCGCCGTTGCTGTTGATGTTGCAGTGGTAGATGCGCGTCTTGAACGTGACCTGCAGGCACATCCAGGGCAGATTCAGCGCGCAGTCTGCACCCCACAGTCTGCATGCTTTTGTGCAGCATGCTGCGCAGGCATGGAAACACTGTGGCAGGCATAACTGTGCACACAAGGGGTACATGTGCGACACTTGAAAAGCTGCACAATACCAGCGGGCAGTCTGGAGCGTTTGTGCAGCCTTTCAGGCAAAGCGCCACGGGCAGCTGGCTGATGCTACAGCTGCTGCTGTGACTGCCAGGTGCTGTGCATGCATGCTCTGTGTGCCAGCGCACCTTGGGTGGCTTGAACGGATAGTCATGCGGGAAGTGAATGTCCAGGAAGAAAACTCCACCTGCGTATGGCGAGCCTGCATGCATGCCATGCAGGGGGGCACGTCAGCAGCAGAACAAACAGCACAGGCAGTTCCTGCCCGGTCGGTAGCAACAACGTCCACGCTGTGGCAAGCTGTTGCAGGTTCATACAACGCATGACGAAGTAGCTATTCGATGCTTTGTGCAAACGCATGCTGTGGGTCAGAAAGACCACTGCCCAATTCAAATCACGCACTTCACGCCAGCAAGCCTGGGTCAGCGGTCCTGAGCTTCCTACCTGACGGGCCCATGATGGTTGAGACCCATTCGTAGATGTTGTCGCCTTTGGGGCCAGCTGAGCAATTGCAGGGCGGATCCAAGGAAATTTCAGCCAACTCCTTCTGTATACGCTTAGCGCTGCTGCTGAGCTGAGAGCCCTTCATCATGCCCCTGTGAAGTGCTTGGATTAATGTTTGGTGGAGAAAACGACAGAAGGCAGGTGCCACAAGACAGCAACAAGAAACAGTAGCCTGTGCCTCAGCAAGCACAGCCAGAACGCTGCCTGTGATACTTGTAAGAACTGAGATTGTCAAGTAACAGCTCCAACTGCCCTGATTGATTGGCTGCACGGTGATCAAGAAACCAATGGTCTCATGACATGAGACTCATGTTGGTTGGCACATTGTCACTGACAATTACTCATCACCTTGTGGTTCGTCGCAAAGCTTCCTGTTTCCTACGGCTGATTTGAGCTGCTAAACACCCTGGTGTTACGTTATAAGGCGTATCAGCGTCCTCGCTGAAGCGTGACGTGGACTACTTTTGCAGGACCAACACGTTCGCCACTCTCCTTGCAATCTCCGCACTTTATCTTGGTGACCGCGCGAATGCATTCGTGTTGCTGGTAGTCGATGTGCGATGGTGGTGGCCAGGGGTGCCACCCACAGCGCTGCAGTAGTAGGGCCAGTAGCAGCAGCAGGGCCGAGGCTGGGCAAGCCATGCAGCAGGCCGAGTTGCACGCACCTGTCAGCACTACTTTTGGCTCCTCATGGAAGAGCAGGTGCAGCAGCGTTTGCTAGCGTGAGTGTGCTTCCAGTGCTTGCAGGACAACAGCGCTGGCAGCCTATGTGAAGCGACGCTGTTGCTCACTGAACCAATTTTGCAAAAGCCTGATGCTCTGCAAGTGTATTAATGTTCAACTTTCTCAAACTGCGACGGTTTGCTCAGCAGCATAGCTCTTGACAGTGTAAATTCACTTGGATGTACAGGGGGCCAAGGCGCTAGAGGCAGTGACTTGTCAGACCATAATCCAGTTGCAGACTCCAGAGGACCTGCAGCTGGTACTACAGGTGACGCATTGATGCAATGATAGTACATAAACACCTCGGTTGAATGGTAATTACTGTCGCTGCAGACAACTTCAGCAGCTGCCTTGTGGTTGTGCAGGCAAGCTGCAGCATAGCGTGCCTTCCACACAATGCATGCTGTGCAAGGATACACCTGTTGCACGTCATGGGCGGGAGCTGTAAGCAATGCAACATGCACAGTCACTAGCGACCCGTCAGATAGCAGCAGTTTGCCGCGTTTAACAGTCCCTTGCCTGACACGCTCACATGCTGCCCTTGTGTCTTGGTTCCAATTGCCCACCTGGCACTTATCACCAGGCAAATGACCTTGTAGCGGAGAACTTCTACAACGCCAGCGACAACCTGCTGCTTGATGCGGTTAACTTCAACAGCTACCGGGTTCGCAGCGCTGGCCAGACGCTGGGCCTGCACATGGGACCCTCACGCAGCCACGCCACCATCCTGGCCCTGCTCAATGGCCCGGGGCAGCAGCAGCACAGCGCAGGCGCTGAGGTGGGTGCTGCTGCCAGCAATGTCTGGGGCAGGTGCTGACGTTGCCGTCGAAAATGGCAAGTGCCCTGGAAGGTCCATGTGGGACAGCAGCTGCAGCAGGCAGCAGCGACCGGCAGACGAGACCTTGCGAGTGGCTTGATATTGAAGTGAAAGCTCATGTGCACCCTGCATCCCCTTTGGTTCTGTCCTGCCTCGAGCGACCTCACTGTTATCCTGGTCTGCGTGGTGTGCACTCACTGCATATGTGCTCCCGGCTTTGTGCCCTGTGCCGCCCTTCTGCTTGGTGGTGCAGCGGGCTGTGGGCGTGGTGAATGTGACGCTGATGCAGGCCTCAGACAGCATCAGTGCGGTGGCCAGCTGCAAGCCTGGCACACCGTTTGCCATGATCACAAACATGGCAGTCACGCCAGCCATGCGGCGGCGAGGCATCGCACACCAACTGATGCAGGTGCGGTCCCCTGCGGGTGTGGTGTGGGTGACTGGAGCGTAATGCAGCAGCAGCAGCAGTTATGATATGTAGGATGGCACGCCTGCGAAGTGCTCTAACTGCTGAAGCTTGCATGCTGGCAGTAGACGAGTGACAAGCTGGCAGAGCTGGGACACAAGCGTGTTCAATGATCATGATGAATGCAGCATCTGTGCAAAGTGGCAAGTTGTGTGATAGCAGTGATCATGAGACTGTACTGACAAGTCACCTGGAACCAAGTAATGGGTGTTGGGCCACCAACAGCATGCCATGAAGGTGCAAACCAGCACTTCTCTGAGGCCCGGAGTCCATGCTGGTGCATTTTTGTGTGCAGTTGTGCGTGTCAACTAGTTAGCATGCCGTGTTCTCACTTGCATGCCCTGCGCTTGTCTGACATCCTGGTGCAGGCAGCGATCAGGACCTCCATCCTGCAGCTGGACTACAGCCCTGCCTTTGCGCTGCTGCTGGCATACAAGTACTATGAACCAGCCGTGAGGTGAGGGCAGATGCAAGCATAATAAGGCGTAGAGCTGCAGCTGACATGCCTAGCTGCGTGCAGCTGCAACGACCAATGCCTCTTGCACCTCAGGTGTAAACAACCCACGGAATCAGTGGCATTTCAGTGTAGCACTGCGTTTGTGGTGCATAACATGTTGCTGTTGGCTTAGTTGTGTGAGCAGGCATGTCTATACAAGAACGTGTTTTGTTGTCTGTTGAGCAAGTTGCTGGCAACCATATTGATCATGATGTGCTCCAGCCACCACCTGCTGCTGCTGCTGCTGCGCCTGCAGGTTGTACGAGCAGTGGGGCTTTGAGGCCACCTGCTGGGAGGACCCGCTGTGGAGGCAGGACGCAGAGAAGGGCAAGATGGGCAGGCAGCGGCGCATCATGATGGTCAAGCAGCTCTCAGGGCCATCACTTGCTGCCAGGCCTTGGCAACATGAGGTCTAGACCTGCTGCTGCTGCTGCTGGCATCAACGCACATGCCAACCCTGATTGCACATGTGTATACAGCAGTAGTGCCAGGCAAGCGTCATCAGTTCTCATGTAGCAGCAGTAGGCGTAGGTGTAGCAGCAGCAGACTTTCACGCTGCTGACAAAGGAAATGAGGAGTGTAGTGAGATAGCATGTTGAACTGTACTGGTGTTTGTCAGCACACCTGAATGGAGTGGTCCATGTCTGGACAGCAGCCTTTGGGGGTTGCTGCTCCTTGATGGTTTGGTTGTGAAGATGTGTTTTTGGCAGGCGTGCTATTTTGCAGGTGTGCTGTGCTGGATGCCCGTTCCACATGATCGGCTGTGTATATCTCGGTGATGCTGGCTAGGTGCACACTTCCCTCTGCAACATTGCAGGGTGTCTGGGCAGCAAACTCTGGGTTTGTCATGTACTGCTGGCGCACCAGCATTTTGTATTCTAGTTTTCTGCAGTGTTGTCTCTAAGAGGCTGCCAGGCTGGCTAAGAATCGCTGCTTTTCTGAAAGGAATGAAAGTTTGTTGTGCTGTCCTGCGGCCTTCTCTGAGTGTGACATGTGGCATATGTGCCTATGTGCATACTGCATGTCAACATGTTATGATTGGCTGCATGTACAGCAGCTGCCATATTATCTACATCCAGGCTGTGAGCGTTGCCGTCATGACTGATCAGTGGCAAGTCAAACCCTGCTGCAAACTGCAGTTGGTCCGCGGATGGCTGTGGTTATAGCGGACATTGTGCACTTGGTCGGGTCGGGTCCTGGATGCCGTTAACGTTGTGCTTCACGGAGCTATCTGCACGACCTTGTGACGGCGCCTCTTCATATTGTCTACTTGAAGTGAGCCGTGGGGCAGCTGCAAGGGTGTGAGAACAGGTTGCCCCATCCCGGATGGAAAGCTCTCTTGTTGTGTTTACGAAGTAGCATCTCTGATGCTACCGCAGCTGCCGATACTGGGGACACCCTGTCCCCAGAGGCCTGGCTTTTGAAGTGAAGTAAACAGAAGCCCGTTACAGTCAAATCCTGGTTTTCTCAATGAACGCGTAGTAGAACGGGATTGAGTTTTCAAGAAATCGGTTACGTACACCACTGACATGGCATGACATAGCATGACCACATGGCATGGCATGATGCTGCCGCGCAGCAGCGGGCAGGACCAGCTGGTGCGGCACCACCAGCAGCAACGGCAGCAGCAGGATTCAAAGGTTCTGCTGAAATCTAGTCAGTGCAACTCTTTGTGACTGGTATGCCATACCACGGCGTGATACGGTTGATATGCCTCACCATCTGTGCAAGGGACTGTGCAAGGCTATGCGGCAACTTGAAGGGGCATCCACAGAACATCCAGTGAACTTCCAGTAAGCACTGCTGGCCAACAAGACCACCAGCAACAAATAGCCTGCCTGTCGCAGCCTGCTGCTAGGTATACTTTATTCTTTAGGCATTACATATAATAGCACGTGTCACAGTGCCGTGCGTTGCAGTGCCGTACGGCGCCCACCTATCTGCACGTCGCGCCAGGCTGCAGTTCAGTTTTAGATCAGCTCTCAAACTCTATTTTTGCATCTGATGTGTCCATGACTCCGCTTGCACAGTAATCTGCAGGCATTTGATAGCTTAGAAGTGATTTGATAATGCTCTTCGCTCTGCCGTTGCTTCTCTCGCTGCAAGTTCGGACGATTGATAATTTTTTTTGTGTATATAGTCACTTGGTTTTTGTGTGTACAGATACAGTGGGGAAGCGCGTCAGCAGGCTCGACCTCAAGACGTGACGCACGTGGTGGTCCGGGTCCAAGTCAGAGGTCATCGGACAACTAGAGGGATCGCCCGAGCAGCATAGCGAGTCCCAAACACTGTACACTGCTCGAATTCGAAGCTATTTCTGCTATTTGCAGGAGTTGCGACCGGAGGTTTTGGCAGGACGCACTGTCGTCCTGAATCCCCTGTCCCTCTCAGAGCTGCATCTGCTTTGCCCACCTCCCAGGATTGGCCTCATTGCAACTCAATTGAGCACTCTGTCGAGCTGCCCCTATTCACACAATTCGCTTGTGGCCCACGCCTGCATGCACAGAAACCAGTAACATGAGTGCAAAGCACATACTTTGTGCCACTTTGGGGCTGGCTGGCCGCGATCCTGCACCACTGACCTGCACCTGCTGCTGCTGCTGTTGCTGCCAATTGCGCATTGCAGGTGACGAGGGGTGTGACAGCACTCAATCGCCTATCAAGATGTCAATGCCAGCAGCACGGCTGCTGCTGCTGCTTTTGGTGCTACTGTTGACCGCCTGCCCTGGCAGCAGTGCAGCACTGCAGAACCACAGCAGAGCAGCTCCTCAAGCCCTGCGTCAGGGCCAAGCCTCAGCACAGGTCTCACAAAGATACGTCACCGAGTCAGGTCCTGGCGCAGTAACAAAGTGGAGCGCTGCTGCAGAGGAAGGTGAGGGGCCAGTGCTGCACTGCATCTGGCTTGGTTTCCACATCCCTTTGCCGGCTCATCGTCACCGACAGTGACTGCACTGATCTTGACGCTATGTAGTTATTCAGCACTGGATAATTGTTGAAAAGTGGCAGTCAAAGGAGCTGGATGCATCCTTGCTGTTAGCGAGTTTTTCCCGCGGTGGTGAACAATGTGCAGCTATGAGCATCCTGCGTGCAAGAACAACAGCGCAGCAGACGCTGCTGCTGAGCAGCAGCATCACTGTCGCTGATGTTGTATGCATCTGTACTGCATTGCATGCAAGGGAGAGAGAGAGCATTCGCACTGCATTGCATGGAGGAGCTTTGATTGAACAGCAGTAGCAATTATCGGCCTCGCCTACAGTGCTGTGGGAAAGATTCCTGAACCCTAATTATATCAGAAAACGGCCATTCAGCCGCCTCGCAGCTGCCAAGTTGAGTCTATCCAAGCGACGCAGCTGTGTTCCAGGCTCAGCCTGCTGGTAGTACCAGCAATGTACTTCTGATTACTCATGAGATTACTCATGAGCTTAAGCAAGTTTTGGGATTCTGGTCAAGGTTAAACGCATGGCATGCGCTCAGCCTTGACAAACTCACTGGTCATGGATCACTCTTAACCACGGCTCAACAGCCACTGGCTGTGGCACATCCCGCCCTGGACAAGCACCAGCAATTGCTGGGGCCACATGCTGTCACACCTGACCTACGTGGTCTGCTTGGTTTGCTGCTGCTGTCATGCAGGACAGGAATGTTGAGGGGATTTTCTCCAACATCGTTATTAGGCACGGAAATGATCCAGACTTCCCCGCCATGAACTACTGCTTCACCACCACAGCTTTCGTGGACTTGGTGGCTGTGATGTACGAGAGCAACCAGCCGTTCGATGCCCAGTCAGCAGCCGTGCCCGGCACTGGTAATGGTGAACTGTGTATCAGCCTCAACAAATACATTACATTACATTACATCACATACTCCACCCAACAAGGAGTGGGAACCCCATTAGGAGCCAAATACAAGTGTCCCACCTGGGTGTGTACTGTGAAGTACAAAGTGGTGAGTTTGAGCTGTGCGCAGCCAGCTGCCCGGCAGAGCAGCATACAGGGCGGCTGCATGGCTGCATGCACAGCTTGCATGGTTAAAAAACAGATGCATGCTGTATTGGCATTTGCTGTACAAGATCCGGGCTGCAGTGACTGCTGAGCTCCTTCTTTGTTGTGAATAATGCCTGCTGGTATTTTTAGCATGCGCAGCCTACTAGGCAGTGCCGCTGTAGGGTTTGCTTACCACTGCTTGTGATCATCTGCAGTGCCTGATGCTGTTCGGTTCTTTGCCCTGCTGTGTGGTGCTGTGCTGTGCTTTGCAGTGGAAAAAGTGTGCTGGCACCCCAACGCTCGTCAATGCAGACTTCTCGACAGCAGGCTGCACCAGTGAAGGGGCCTCACAACCAGACTACCAATCATCTCCGTGCTCTGCAACGTGGGTTAGCTTTAGGCTTGCTGATCAAAGTGACATCAAGGTAAAGAAGCTGATCATGCAGAGACTGGCAGCCTGCTTTTCAACACATGTTCAGGGCTGAAACCTGACCCTAGCGCAACAGCTAGCCAATAGTCCGCTTATGGGGTGTTCACAATTGTACCCAGTCTCCTGATTTCAATAGGCTGCTGCACTGCTGGTGTACTGACGGCTGCCTGTTGCTACCTTGTGCTGTAAGAGACACAACACATTCATTGTCTTGAATCATGGTGGACAGCAAGTGCCTTGATCAGTGCAAGAATCCAGCAAGTTGCGTATGACAGACATCAATCAAAGACTGCAACATACAGCTCAGCGTTTACATCCAAGCACTTTATTTGGTGTGTTTTTGAACCAGCTGTGCAGCTGCAGCTGTTTTGAACCCGCGTGCACATGCTGTGACTGTGACTGGCTGCTGCTGCCCCTGCAGGTGTGCTTATGGGTTTGTAAAGGACCCATTTGACAAGCCAAAGGCGTACTGCAAGTTTGATATTGTTAAAGGCGATTACAACACTCCCGGCAATTGGGTCACGGAGGGCCGGTGTGTGAGAGGCAGGACGACAAGTGCGTATAGTAGCCTCAAGCAGCAACCGCTCGTACGCGTTCAGCTGCTGGTCAGTTTCTCAAACGTGTTTCATGGCATGACCAGGGCATCCACTTGCTTGGTTCTTGACATTGGTCTGAACCCTGGAGTTCTGAAAGGAACCTTCAAGGAGTTGGCAAAACTGTCAGTACTGAGCACAGCTATGCGGTGCTAGGTAGCAGTACCATGCTGATGCTATACCCAAAGTTCTGATTTGCTGCAGGCATAGTTTGCTGGGCTGATTATCGCTTGCAGTTGCATCAGACTGTGACACTACCAGGGTCTGCAATGGAGGTCATGACCTCTACTGATCAGTACCCACTTGATAAACAACTGTGACGGTTTTTACCACATCATTGCCTGCAGCCTGCCCTGATCCTAGCACCACACCAATTCTGACGGGCGCAACATTCCCCTCCAGATGCGTCCGTGATGGCAGCGACACCTGCCCCACCGCGTGAGTGTCATTGCAGCATAGGCTGCTCCCTGATGGTGTTGCTGGTGTGCAATAGCATGGGTATTAGCTGAGAGCAGAGTCTGCTGTGCATTTCTGCTGCGCGGCAGCGTGCCAGCATCCATGCCGGATTGTTTTGGTCGCAGCACGTGCATTCTGGTTACAGATCTGAACCTAAAATGTATGGCTGGCTGAATGGCACACCTGTCGAGCGTGCTGCAGGTGTGATGCAGGCTACGTGCGTGACCCAGCTGCAGAGTTTGTGGAAGCCATATGTACAACAAGCACGGATGCGTCACAGGCTGGAAAGTGGTCGGCAAAAGGCAGATGTGCGAAACGTAAGTGCCTGCGTCAGTGCCTATATATGAATGATCAATGCAACACTTGCTGGCAGTGACTACAACATGCACTTTGTCATATGACCGGCCATGATACGTCGATTGATGAGTCGCTCCAGCCACAGACCATGCATGAAACAATGGTACATCCATGTATGGCTATCATGTATGACATCCATTACAGTGAATGCCATGTTCGGATGTTGCAATGCAACACATGCCATGTGACCAATGGGCAGCACAGAGTGCATTGAGCATGCAAACAGGCGCCGCATGCGGGATGCAAAATGCCACTCTTGTATCATGGGTTTGGCCGCCAGCTTAGTAAGCTGCCAGCAGCAGGGCAGGGCATGCAGAGCAACCTGGTATGGCATATAATTGCCAATAGGCGCCAAGCTTGGCTTTCTCTATCATTTGAGCTGCATGATAGTGCAGAACCTTGCACTGCTGAAGCATGAAATTGAAAGTCCAGCGTGTGTGTGTGTCTATGTCGCAGGTGCGCTTCGGGTTATATGCTTGATACCACTGTGGCACGAGAGGTGAAAGCTACCTGCAAGCTGAATGCAGACCCAACAGTTGCTGGCTTCTGGACTCCAACAGGCCACTGCTTGAAAAGTAAGTGGCAGTGCCAGCTTGCACAGCACATCATAATGATTTGTACAGATTGGCATGCCTGGTACATGCAACCTAGTGCCAGTCTATTGCATGCATATGGCCAGGCAGCGCTGGAATGACCTTTCATGTATGCCATGAACGGAGAGCCCCATAACAACCCACATAGCAGGGCATGGTGAACTGAAGCTACTGGCTGCAGCCATCAGTAGCTGCTCGTGCCGATGCGCGCCGGTCAGTGTCGGTCAGGGGTGTCGGTGAATGTCGGGGTGTTGCATGTACACATGTGGTCAGAGTGTAGCAGTCGATGATGTGGTGGCGTTGGCTCAAGCAGCGTCTGCCTGCGTGTATTTGCTGCCTGCAGAATGCACCGGGCAGCCTTCCTTGCCTGGAGCAGCCTTTTCGGCCTGCTCTGTTGAAGGCACCGCAGCCTGTAGCGGCAAGTGAGTATGGCTGCCATGCACGGCAAAGTAGCACGGTACAGCACCAATGCAAGCTGGACTTTGAAATTGTGGCGGCACTGCCAAGCTAGATGCCATCAGCAGCCTGTTCTGCTTGATATGACGCTTGATGCTGCGGCATGGCTTTCATCAACTCATTTCATGTTTCATGTCTCTGCTGAAATTGCCAGGCTGAGTGAGCTACACTGTTCTGGCAGAAGGATTGTGACATAAATCTTGCTGCTGTGGAGGTTGACACGTGCCCTCACGAGCATGTCTGTTGTTTGTCTGTGTGCCGCAGCTGCGGCACTGACTATGTGCTTATTGGCAGCACCGAACTATCAGCTCGTTGCAAAAACTCCCCTGAAAGCGCTGTATTTTTTTGAAGTACATTGGTTACATGGGCTGGACCAAGCAACAACGAATTTACTCTGAAAAAGATCCTTAGAGAGGATGGGGCAACATGCAACCCTCACCTTCAGTAGTCCACTGCACATTGTGCAAATTCACATAACACAACTGAACAGCACCCGCATGATGCACTGTCAGCATCATCATGCGGCAGCCTGCTGATGTTTAACATCACCCATTTACGAGCCAATGATATGCTCATTGGGAACGTGATCCACCGGGCAGCTGTGACTGCCCGTATGCTGCATTTCTGTGGAAAACTGACATTAGTTGAACTCATACATCGAGCCAATACACTACTTTCAAAAAAAAATAAAAAATACATCGAGCCAATTGTGACAGCTGCCAATCACAGAGCTCTTTTTGTTGAGACACTGATGTTCATGTTATGGCTGCCTGCACGCTGCCCTGGACTGCCCAGCTTGGCAAGTGCACACTTCACAACTGCAATCGTCGGCGAGCCGCATGCCATGTGTGACTTGTTTATGCTTGGTGTTCACGGTGGTGGTCTGACATAATTCTAGGAGCATGCAGGCAACTATAAACGACGGATAAGAAATTCTCCAGACGAGCACCGAAGCATGGGACCTGGTCAGATTGTCGCATCAATTGTCGGCGAGCCGCATGCCATGCGTGACATGTTTTTTCTTGGTGTTCACGGTGGTGGTCTGACATAATTCTAGCAGCATGCAGGCAACTATAAACAACGGATAAGAAATTCTCAAGACAAGCACCAAAGCACGGGTACTGTCGCATCAATTGTCAGCGAGCCGCATGCCATTCGTGACTTGTGTTTTCTAGGTGTTCACGGTGGTGGTCTGACATATTTCTAGGAGCATGCAGGCAATTATGAACGACATGTAACCAATTTACTTCAAAAAAAAATTATAAACGACCGATGAGAAATTCTCCAGACAAGAACCGAAGCATGAGACCATGTCAGATTATCGCAGCGATCGTCGGCGAGCCGCATGCCATGCGTGACTTGTTTTTTCTTGGTGTTCACGGTGGTGGTCTGACATAATTCTAGGAGCATGCAGGCAACTATAAACGACGGATAAGAGATTCTCCAGACAAGCACCGAAGCATGGGACCTGTCGCATCAATTGCCGGCGAGCCGCATGCCATGCGTGACTTGTTTATGCTTGGTGTTCACGGTGGTGGTCTGACATAATTCTAGAAGCATGCAGGCAAATATAAACGACGGATAAAAAAGTCTACAGACGAGCACCGAAGCATGGGACCTGGTCAGATTGTCGCATCAATTGTCGGCGAGCCGCATGCCATGCGTGACATGTTTTTTCTTGGTGTTCACGGTGGTGGTCTGACATAATTCTAGAAGCATGCAGGCAACAATAAATGACGGATATAAAATTCTCCAGACGAGCACCGGAACATGGGACCTGGTCAGATTGTCTCATCAATTGTCGGCGAGCCGCATGCCATGCGTGACTTGTTTTTGCTTGGTGTTCACGGTGGTAGTCCGACATTATTCTAGGAGCATGCAGGCAACTATAAACAACGGATAAGAAATTCTCCAGACAAGAACCGAAGCATGGGACCTGTCGCATCAATTGTCAGCGAGCCGCATGCCATGCGTGACTTATTTTTTCTTGGTGTTCACGGTGGTGGTCTGACATACTTCTAGGAGCATGCAGGCAATTATAAACGACGGATATAAAATTCTCCAGACAAGCACCGAAGCATGGGACCTGGTCAGATTGTCGCATCAATTGTCGGCGAGCCGCATGCCATGCGTGACATGATTTTTCTTGGTGTTCACGGTGGTGGTCTGACATAATTCTAGGAGCATGCAGGCAACTATAAACGACGGATAAGAAATTCTCCGGACAAGCACCGAAGCATGGGACCTGTCGCATCAATTGTCGGCGAGCCGCATGCCATGCGTGACTTGTTTTTTCTTGGTGTTTACGGTGGTGGTCTGACATAATTTTAGGAGCATGCAGGCAATTATAAACGACGGATATGAAATTCTCCAGACAAGAACCAAAGCATGGGACCATGTCGGATTGTCGCAGCGATCGTCGGCGAGCCGCATGCCATGCGTGACTTGTTTTTGCTTGGTGTTCACGGTGGTGGTCTGACATAATTCTAGAAGCATGCAGGCAACTATAATCGATGGATACAAAATCCTTCAGACGAGCACCGAAGCATGGGACCTGCTCCGATTGTCGCATCAATTGTCGGCGAGCTGCATGCCATGCGTGACATGTTTTTGCTTGGTGTTCACGGTGGTGGTCTGACATATTTCTAGGAGCATGCAGGCAACTATAATCGATGGATACAAAATCCTTCAGACGTGCACCGAAGCATGGGACCTGCTCCGATTGTCGCAGCAATTGTCGGCGAGCCGCATGCCATGCGTTACTTGTTTTTGCTTGGTGTTCACAGTGGTGACCTGACATAATTCTAGGAGCATGCAGGCAACTATAAACGACGGATATAAAATTCTTCAGACGAGCACCGAAACATGGGACCTGGTCAGATTGTCGCATCAAAAGTCGGCGAGCCGCATTTTTTTTTTGAAGTAAATTGGTTACATGGGCTGGACCAAGCAACAACAAATTTACTTCTGAAAAAGATCCTGAGAGAGGATGGGGCAACCTGTTCTTTTTTCATTCAGGTCCTGGATGCCTTTACGGCTGTTCCTCACGGAGCTATCTATACGACCCTGTGACAGCATCTCTTAAGCAAAGAGAGCTGTGGGGTGGGTGTCAGAACAGGTTGCCCCATCCTCTCTCAGGATCTTTTTAAGAAGTAAATTTATTGTTGCTTGGTCCAGCCCATGTAACCAATTTACTTCAAAAAAAAAATCGCTGCGACAGGCCCCATGCTTCGGTGCTTGTCTGAAGAATTTCTTATCCGTCGTTTATAGTTGCCTGCATGCTCCTAGAATTATGTCAGACCACCACCGTGAACACTAAGCATAAACAAGTAACGCACAGCATGCAGCTCGCCGACGATTGCTGCGACAATCGGAGCAGGTTCCATGCTTCGGTGCTCGTCTGAAGGATTTTGTATCCATCGATTATAGTTGCCTGCATGCTCCTAGAATTATGTCAGACCACCACCGTGAACACAAAGCAAAAACAAGAAACGCATGGCATGCGGCTTGCCGACGAACGCTGCGAAAAACTGACCAGGTCCCATGCTTAGGTGCTCGTCTGAGGGATTTTATTTCCGTCGTTTATAGTTGCCTGCATGCTCCTAGAATTTTGTCAGACCACCACTGTGAACACCAAGCAAAAACAAGTCACGCATGGCATGCGGCTCGCTGACGATCGCTGCGACAATCTGACATGGTCCCATGCTTTGGTTCTTGTCTGGAGATTTTCTTATCCGTCGTTTATAATTGCCTGCATGCTCCTAGAATTATGTCAGACCACCACCGTGAACACCAAGAAAAAATAAGTCACGCATGGCATGCGGCTCGCTGACAATTGATGCGACAGGTCCCATGCTTCGGTTCTTGTCTGGAGAATTTCTTATCCGTTGTTTATAGTTGCCTGCATGCTCCTAGAATAATGTCGGACTACCACCGTGAACACCAAGAAAAAACAAGTCACGCATGGCATGCGGCTCGCCGACAATTGATGCGACAATCTGTTCGTGGAGTGTCCCGTGGCGGCAGCAGTGTGGCAGTGGTTTGCTCAGCTGTGGCAGCAAGTGCAGCCAGGGGCTGTGGTCCCCATCACCAGCCGTGTGCTGCTGTTGGACGACTTCAGCGCATGGGCACCGCCTGCAGACAAACAGCTGCTGTGGACGCACCTCCGCCTGTTGTTGTTGGAATCCATCTATTATGTAAGCAGCAGCTGCAGCAGCAATCGGCAGGCTAGCAGCAGCACTGCAGGTGGCGGCGGCAGCAGTAGCGGTGCAACTGCGGCAGCAGCCGCAGCTGCTGTGCAGGGCAGCAACGGTGATGGGGAGCCGGCAGGCTGCACAGAATGGCAGCTCGTCGTTTTCTGCCAAGGCTGTGGCACGCCGATTCTGTGCAGAGCTAAAAAGGCAGCTGTTGAGAGAGTGGGATCTCTTAAGCAAAGAGAGCTGTGGGGTGGGTGTCAGAACAGGTTGCTAATTTACTTCTAAAAAAAAAGAACAGGTTGCCCCATCCTCTCTCAGGATCTTTTTCAGAAGTAAATTTGTTGTTGCTTGGTCCAGCCCATGTAATCAATTTACTTCAAAAAAAAAGAGAGTGGGATAGGGTGGAAGTAGATGTCAGGCTGGGATCCGGAATACCATTGTCATGGCTGGGTGGTCGCTCACCGGTTATCTGTTGGGTGGACTTCAAACGCAAGTGGGCGGGTTTGTACAGGGTTTCGCGGGAATGGCCTGAAAGGAGAATTATGCTAAAAATCAGTACTGATGGGCTGTAAGTTGGGTGTATGGTGCTGATGGCATTTCTGGTTTGTGTCATGGCTGCATGATGGGATGTAGCAACGGCTTTGTCAGTGAGTTGCATAACTGCATCACACAGTAGGTTGCGGTGCATGTACTTTAATGTAAGGATATGTGTGGATATACAATTGTGTGGGTGTGTGCATGGTACCAGCAGGTTTGAATCAGCAAGCATGTAGCTGACATGGGTGTGTTTTGCATGCAGTGCATGCTATGACATAGTGCTCACATGCATGTCTTTTGAATGTATGTGCATATATGATACATGGCTGATGGAGCATTTAGCCAGGCAGTGTTGATCGCCTGCGGTGGCAGCTCACGGCCTGTAAAACACTGCAGCTGATCCGCGAACGGCTGTGGTGGTAGTGGATACTGGGCACATGGATCTTTTTCAGAAATAAATTTGTTGTTGCTTGGTCCAGCCCGTGTATTTTTTTTAGAAGTAAATTGGTTACATGGGCTGGACCAAGCAACAACAAATTGCTCCAGCCCATGTAACCAATTTACTTCTAAAAAAAAGATACTGGGCACACGGTCAGGTCCTGGATGCCCTTTGTGGTTGTTCCTCACGGAACTATCTACATGGCCTTGTGACAGCGTCTCTTGCAGCTGCAAGAGAGCTGTGGGGTGGGTATCGGAACAGGTTGCCCCATCCTCCTAATGGATCTTTTACGGAGTAAATTCGTTGTTGCTTGGTCCAGCCCAATGTAACCAATTTACTTCAAAAAAAACCAGAAATGCCATCAGCACCATACTCCCAACTTACAGCCCATCAGTACTGATTTTTAGCATAATTCTCCTTTCAAGCCATTCCCGCGAAACCCTGTACAAACCCGCCCACTTGCGTTTGAAGTCCCCCCAACAGATAACCGGTGAGCGACCACCCAGCCATGACAATGGTATTCCGGATCCCAGCCTGACATCTTCTTCCACCCTATCCCACTCTCTCGACAGCTGCCTTTGTAGCTCTGCACAGAATCGGCATGCCACAGCCTTGGCAGAAAACGACGAGCTGCCATTCTGTGCAGC
>CADDIJ020002520.1:2249-39443 GCA_902809745.2 Tetradesmus lagerheimii | reverse complement strand
TGCGGCTGCTGACACTGCTGTGCCGGGCATGTAAACTGAGCCGGCATCTGCCTGCTGGCTGACAGCATGCGACGCGCGCCCACTTTCACTCCTGCATGTAGTAGCCGCCACCCAAACTCTCGCAGCTGCTTTGGCAACTGCTTGTGGCCTGCACGTCTATATGCAGCAACCCAGTGGTACGGACTTACATCTGCCGCACCCATCTGCTGAGTGATGGGGTCCTGCAAGTCGTTATACACAGGGCTGCCGATCTGCTGCTGCTGCTGAAATTGCTGCTGCCGCTGTAACGTAATTTTTTTAGAAGTAAATTGGTTACATGGGCTGTAACGTAATCACTGCTGCTGCTGCCGCTGCACGCTGCCTTGGCAACTCCCTGTCCCTAGAAGGGTCCATCCACGGTGCGTGGTATGCTGCCATCATGTCTTCATCACTGAAGCGCTGGCTGCTGCTGGATCTGCTGCCGCCAGTATCTGCACCGCTCTGCTGCAGCTGTTCAAAGGACCGTTTCAGCGATGCTTCCATCTCGTGCAGGCCATCCTGTGGCGCTTCAGCACCCAGGCGGTTGCGCCACAGCCTTGGGCGCATGCCTATGCCTGGCACCCATCCTTGCCTGTGGTGCTGACTGCAATGATGCTGCAGCAGCCGCGGCGTTGCCACCTTCGGCTTAAACTGCAGCACTCCAACTGCAACCCCCAGCCCCCAGACACTAGGGTCGACCTTAATGTCAGACCAGCCACCCACCAGGAACAATGACGGCTCCTTTTGCTGCTGCTGCTGCTCCTGTTGCTGCTGCTCCTGTTCCTGCTGCTGCTGCTGCTGTTGTGCATGTTGCTGTGCCTGCTGCTGCTTTCGCTGCCGGCTTTGTTGCTGCTGTGCATGTTGCTGCTGCTGCTGCTGCTGCTGCTGCAAGAAGGAGGGATGCTGCACTGTAGACACGTCAACGACACAACAAGGCATCCACTGCAGATCATCAGTGTCCATTGGAGCCGCCTCTGTTTCCTCTAGGCTGCCGTCTTGCTGGACCTTGTATGTCGTCATACCAGCAGCCTCTGCATGCTGCACCCACTGCTGCTGCGTGTCTGTTTGCCATGCTGCTGTTGTGTCCTGTTGAAGAGAATGCCACCACACCTGCGGCATGACAATGCCGTCGCGCGCTGGCTGCCCTGTCAACTGCTGCTGTACCTGACCCAGACTGGTGCCTGCCCCCTGAGCCAGGTGCGCTGGTATGCTGCCGGCTGCTGACAGCATAGCACCATCAGTGCTACTGCCCACGCTATGGTTTCCCACCAGCAGTTCCAGCTGAATCTGCTGGCTGGTCATTGCGTCGTGCGCAGTATGCCTGTGGATGCCAACACGCTGAAAGGCCTCCACGTATGCTGCGTGCCGCTGCTGTAACCTGCCCTGCTGCACTGCTGTCTGCAGCGGCACCTTGGACACCTGCACCAGAACTGCCTCCCCAAGGCCAGGCAAGGCGTGCCGCAAGTTGGCCCTCATGAAGGGCTTCCATGAAGCGCGCTGGGATGCAGCAGCGCCGCTGCTGTGCGTGCCTGCATTGCTGCTGCATGTGCCCTGGCATCTACCTGGCCAGATCCACCCATGCTGACTGGTAAGCTAGCTACTGCTGCAGGAGGGCTGTCCTTCCACTGCCGAATACGAGCCTCCTGCACGCAGCCCTGGCCGGTCACAAAGGCTGTGATGCGGCGGTGGACACGTGCCATGATGTCTGCTGGCACTGGCACAAACTGCGCATGGAATGTGAGGCAAGAAGCCATCACTTGCCTGGCCACCGCGCAACGCCCCAGATAGGTCAGGTCCTGCCTAGCCCACTGCCGCACTCGCCACGTGATTGTCTGCAGTCGCTGTGTGAACAGCGTTGCAGCATGTGGCTCTGCCCCTGCTGCTGATACTAGAATACCTAAATGCCTGATGGGATGCTGTGCTGTGTCAGGGAACGGTATGTGAGTTATTGGGTCAACACCCACAAATGGCTGCTGCGATCCCACCTCCAGACCCTGACACTTGCTAACGTTAACCTTTGCTCCACTGGCTGCACAAAAGGGCTGCACTGCTCTTTGAACCAGCGCGCTGGCGCCCTGCCTGTTGGCTGCATGCAGTGTGGTGTCGTCTGCATGTTGCATGCAGCAGGGCGCTGCTGACCCATCTGGCATGCTGATGGTGTCCACTGCTCTTGCTGCCTGCAGCGCTCGGCACCTAGCTGCCAATGGTTGCGCTGCAATAACATACAGCAGTGGGCTGAGCGGGCTGCCCTGTGCACACCCTGAAGGTATGTCAAATACCTTGCTGCGATGGCCGCCACCGCGAAACCCTATACAAACCCGCCCACTTGCGTTTGAAGTCCCCCCAACAGATAACCGGTGAGCGACCACCCAGCCATGACAATGGTATTCCGGATCCCAGCCTGACATCTTTTTTTAGAAGTAAATTGGTTACATGGGCGGGACCAAGCAACAACAAATTCTTCCCTATCCCACTCTCTCGACAGCTGCCTTTGTAGCTCTGCACAGAATCGGCATGCCACAGCCTTGGCAGAAAACGACGAGCTGCCATTCTGTGCAGCCAGCTCCGGCTCCCCATCCCCGTTGCTGCCCTGCACAGTAGCTGCGGCTGCTGCCGCAGTTGCACCGCTACTGCTGCCGCCGCCACCTGCAGTGCTGCTGCTTTTTTTTGAAGTAAATTGGTTACATGGGCTGGACCAAGCAACAACAAATTTACTTCTGAAAAAGATCCTGAGAGAGGATCTGCTAGCCTGCCGATTGCTGCTGCAGCTGCTGCTTACATAATAGATGGATTCCAACAACAACAGGCGGAGGTGCGTCCACAGCAGCTGTTTGTCTGCAGGCGGTGCCCATGCGCTGAAGTCGTCCAACAGCAGCACACGGCTGGTGATGGGGACCACAGCCCCTGGCTGCACTTGCTGCCACAGCTGAGCAAACCACTGCCACACTGCTGCCGCCACGGGACACTCCACGAACCGGTGAGAGAGCGTCTCAAGCTGCTGCGGCTGCTGACACTGCTGTGCCGGGCATGTATTTTTTTTTGCCGGGCATGTAAACTGAGCCGGCATCTGCCTGCTGGCTGACAGCATGGGACGCGCGCCCACTTTCACTCCTGCATGCAGTAGCCGCCACCCAAACTCTCGCAGCTGCTTTGGCAACTGCTTGTGGCCTGCACGTCTATATGCAGCAACCCAGTGGTACGGACTTACATCTGCCGCACCCATCTGCTGAGTGATGGGGTCCTGCAAGTCGTTATACACAGGGCTGCTGATCTTTTTTTTTTGAGAAGTAAATTGGTTACATGGGCTGGACCAAGCAACAACAAATTTACTTCTGAAAAAGATCCTGAGAGAGGATGGGGCAACCTGTTCTGACACCCACCCCACAGCTCTCTTTGCTTTTTTTTTTTTGAAGTAAATTGGTTACATGGGCTGGACCAAGCAACAACGAATTTACTCCGTAAAAGATCCTTAGAGAGGATGGGGCAACCTGTTCTGACACCCACCCCACAGCTCTCTTCTCGAGATGCTGTCACAGGGCCATATAGATAGCTCCGTGAGGAGCAGCCATAAAGGCATCCAGGACCTGACCGTGTGCCCAATATCCACTAAAACAACAGCCGTCCAAGGATCAGCTGTAGCGCGTAACAGGCCATGAGATGCCTTGGAAGGCTATGCTCATAGCCTGGCTATGTGCAACACCAGTCATGCACGCCTATTGATGGGTGCTTTACACACCCCTGCCAGTGTCATAGATGGAAGTAAAAAATCATCTCAGAATACTATACAATATCCATGTACATACAAGCACCAACACATACTACAACTTTGCTTAAGAGATGCTGTCTTTTTTTTTTTTGAAAAGTAGCGTTACATTGGCTTGACAACGCAAACCGAAACCCTACTCCGTGAAAAAATCCACGAGAGGATGGGGTAACCTGTTCTCACAGGGTCGTATAGATAGCTCCGTGAGGAACAGCCATAAATATTGGGCACTTGGTCGGGTCGGGTCCTGGAAGCCTAATACGGCTGCTCTTCACGGAGCTATCTGCATGGCCTTGTGACGGCGCCTCTTGCAAATAGAGAGCCGTGGAATGGGTGTGAGAACAGGTTACCCCATCCTCTCGTGGATTTTTTCACGGAGTAGGGTTTCGGTTTGCGTTGTCAAGCCAATGTAACACTACTTTCCAAAAAAAAAAACAGCCATAAAGGCATCCAGGACCCGACCGTGTGCCCAATATCCACTACAACAACAGCCGTCCGTGGATCAGCTGCAGTGTGTAACAGGCCATGAGATGCCGAGGAAGGCGATGCTCACAGCCTAGCTATTTGCGACACCAGTCATGCATCAAGCATGCATTGACTTTCATGATGTTAACACCTGGCATTCATACACACGCCTATTGATAACGTAGCAACTATCACACACAAACACACAGACACAAAAGAGCACTAACTGGCATTTGAAGAATGCCAGTGTTCAGCCACCAGCCACCAACACATACATGACGAGACATGCATGTGATGCTATATCACACACTATATCGGAACAGGTTGCCCCATCCTCCAAATGGACCTTTTACGGAGTAAATTCGTTGTTGCTTGGTCCAGCCCAATGTAACCAATTTACTTCAAAAAAAAAAAACAATTGATGCGACAATCTGACCAGGTCCCATGCTTCGGTGCTTTTTTTTCGGTGCTCGTCTGAAGAATTTTATATCCGTGGTTTATAGATTTTTTTTGATGTATTATAGTTGCCTGCATGCTCCTAGGATTATGTCAGACCACCACCATGAACACTAAGCAAAAACAAGTTACGCATGGCATGCGGCTTGCCGACGATCGCTGCGACAATCTGACCAGGTCCCATGCTTCGGTGCTCGTCTGTAGAATTTTATATCCGTCGTTTATAGTTGCCTGCATGCTTCTAGAAATATGTCAGACCACCACCGTGAACACCAAGCAAAAACAAGTAACGCATGGCATGCAGCTTGCCGACGATCGCTGCGACAATCTGACATGGTCCCGTGCTTCGGTTCTTGTCTGGAGAATTTCTTATCTGTCGTTTATAATTGCCTGCATGCTCCTAGAATTTTGTCAGACCACCACCGTGAACACCAAGCAAAAACAAGTCACGCATGGCATGCGGCGCGCCGACATTTGATGCGACAATCTGACCAGGTCCCATGCTTCGGTTCTTGTCTGTAGAATTTTTTATCCGTCTTTTATAGTTGCCTGCATGCTTCTAGAATTATGTCAGACCACCACCGTGAACACCAAGCAAAAACAAGTCACGCATGGCATGCGGCTCGCCGACGATCGCTGCGACAATCTGACATGGTCCCGTGCTTCGGTTCTTGTCTGGAGAATTTCTTATCCGTTTTTTTTTGACGTAAATTGGTTACATAAGCGGGACCAAGCAACAACGAATTTTTTTTTTTGAAAAGTAGCGTTACATTGGCTTGACAACGCAAACCGAAACCCTACTCCGTGAAAAAATCCACGAGAGGATGGGGTAACCTGTTCTCACACCCATTCCACGGCTCTCTCTTTGCAAGAGGCGCCGTCACAAGGTCATGCAGATAGCTCCGTGAAGAAAAAAAAATGCAAATAGCTCCGTGAAGAGCAGCCGTACTAGGCTTCCAGGACCCGACCCGACCAAGTGCCCAATATCCGCTATACCACAGCCATCCATGGAATAACTGCGGTTGTCATTAGGTCATGACTTGCCACAAAAGGCGATGCTCACAACCTGGCTATGAATTATGTGTATAGCACGCGTTGTACATGTAATCAATCCGAAGACATTGACATGCAACATGCAGCATGCACATAAACACACAAGTTCAAATTACACAAGCACATTCAAAGCAATGTGCAACAAGCAACAACGAATTTACTCTGAAAAAGATCCGTAGAGAGGATGGTGCAACCTGTTCTGACACCCATCCTACAGTTCTCTTTGCTTAAGAGATGCTGTCACAGGGCCGTATAGATAGCTCCGTGAGGAGCAGCCATAAAGGCATCCCGGACCTGACCGTGTGCCCAATATCCACTACAACAACAACCGTCCAAGGATCAGCTGTAGCGCGTAACAGGACATGAGATGCCTTGGAAGGCTATGCTCATAGCCTGGCTATGTGCAACACCAGTCATGCATCAAGCATGCATGGACTTTCATGATGTTAACACCTGGCCATCATACACACGCCTATTGATAACGCAGCAACTATCACACACAAACACACAGACACAAAAGAGCAATAGTTGGTATTTGAAGAATGCCAGTGTTCAGCCCCCAACCACCAACACATACATGACGCCAGCCATAAAGGCATCCAGGACCTGACCGTGCGCCCAATATCCACAAGAACAACAGCCGTCCAAGATTCAGCTGCAGCGCGTAATATGCCATGAGATGCCGTCGTTTATAATTGCCTGCATGCTCCTAGAATTATGTCAGATCACCACCGTGAACACCAAGAAAAAACAAGTCACGCATGGCATGCGGCTCGCTGACAATTGATGCGACAGGCCCCATGATTCGGTGCTTGTCTGGAGATTTTCTTATCCGTCGTTTATAGTTGTCTGAATGCTCCTAGAAATATGTCAGACCACCACCGTGAACACCAAGAAAAAACATGTCACGCATGGCATGCGGCTCGCCGACAATTTATTTTTTTTTTTGAAGTAAATTGGTTACATGGGCGCCGACAATTGATGCGACAATCTTACCAGGTCCCATGTTTCGGTGCTCGTCTGGAGAATTTTATATCCGTCGTTTATAGTTGCCTGCATGCTCCTAGAAATATGTCAGACTACCACCGTGAACACAAAGCAAAAACAAGTTACGCATGGCATGCGGCTCACCAAAGATCGCTGCGACAGTCTGACATGGTCCCATGCTTCGGTGCTTGTCTGATAAATTTCTTATTCGTCGTTTATAGTTGCCTGCATGCTCCTAGAAATATGTCAGACCACCACCGTGAACACCAAGCAAAAACAAGTCACGCATGGCATGCGGCGGCTTGCCGACGATCGCTGCGACAGTCTGACATGGTTCCATGCTTCGGTTCTTGTCTGGAGAATTTTATATCCGTCGTTTATAGTTGCCTGCATGCTTCTAGAATTATGTCAGACCACCACCGTGAACACCAAGCAGAAACAAGGCACGCATGGCATGCGGCTCGCCGACAATTGATGCGACAGGTCCCATGCTTTGGTGCTCGTCTGTAGAATTTTATATCCGTTATTTATAGTTGTCTGCATGCTTCTAGAATTACGTCAGACCACCACCGCGAACACCAAGAAAAAACAAGTCAAGCATGGCATGCGGCTCGCCGCCGATCGCTGCGACAATCTGACATGGTCCCATGTTTCGGTGCTCGTCTGAAGAATTTTATATCCGTCGTTTATAGTTGCCTGCATGCTTCTAGAATTATGTCAGGTCACCACTGTAAACGCCAAGCAAAAACATGTCACGCATGGCATGCGGCTTGCCGACGATCGCTGCGACAGTCTGACATGGTTCCATGCTTCGGTTCTTGTCTGGAGAATTTTATATCCGTCGTTTATAGTTGCCTGCATGCTTCTAGAATTATGTCAGACCACCACCGTGAACACCAAGCAGAAACAAGGCACGCATGGCATGCGGCTCGCCGACAATTGATGCGACAGGTCCCATGCTTTGGTGCTCGTCTGTAGAATTTTATATCCGTTGTTTATAGTTTTTTTTTTTTGAAGCAAGAAAGTTACAAGGGCTGACCTACATAACTGTGCACTTGCTCCATAAAAAGATCCGTTGAGAGAATGAGGCAACCTGTTCCGCACTCACCCCACAGGTCTCTTGTACCAAGAGACACTGTCACACGATCATGCAGACAGCCCCGTGCGGGGCAGCCCCGAAAGGCATCCAGGACCTGACCGAGTGCCCAGACTCCACTAAAATCACAGTCACGCAATGACGTCCTGTGATGTGTAACAGACCGTGATTGGCCCTTGAAACAGAAGCTGTCCATCGTGTAACTGTCAGCTATCAATGCATGGTGACTTGCACACTTCTAAAAGCTGCACTTTACAGGCAGCATTACGCCACGCACACACACACACACACAAGACGCCTATTTGCAGGTGAGGGATTGTCGACACAGACAATCACCACCTGACTATTCCTAGATATTCCACTTTATGCAAAGCACATCCTGCTATAGACCAAACACACACCAATGGGACCTGTGGCATTATGTCCTCAATGACAACAATACAGTCACACACCAACACACACACAGGCTTGTCTGCGCATGTCTGCGTACATCACCATACTCTGCTACCCACACGCATGCATACATAGCGTAGCCCAGCCATCAACATAGCCTTTGCCATACTATTATGCAACACATCACACCGAGCAACGACAGCCGCTACTCCAACAAATGCAATTGCATTGCATATCCTGCCCGAGCCGTCAAAACAGACCACCACGCCTCCTATACACGGGCCCAACCCATCACTCACATGCCAGCCGTGCTGGCCCGAACCTTGATGCGACCATTTGTGCCCACCCTATACAGTGCTCCCCACTTCTGCCAAAAGTCAACAAGTTTGATCTCAGGCGACCTTCCTTGCAGCCATGCAAACGGTATCCCACAACCCAACCTAACATCTACTTCCACCCTATCCCATTCCCTCTGAATTTGCTGCCGTAGCTCTGCCAGAAACCTGCATGCCACAGCCTTAGCAGCGTATGATGAGCTGCCCGGCTCGCCAGCTGCAAACCGTTGGCTGCCCATGTTGCTGCTGCTGCTGCTGCTGCTGCTGTTGCTGTTGTCCTCCGCACCGCTGTTGCTGTGGCTCTGCGATTGCGAACCGCTGCCTGCATTGCAGCTGCTGCCGCCATCGCTGCCATCCGCACTGGCCACAGTCACGCCAGCCCTGCTGCTGCTGCAGCGCACCATCCAAATGGATTCCAGCAGCAGCAGACGCAGCTGCGTCCACAACTGCTGCTGCCCTGCTGGCGGCGCCCACACACTGAAGTCATCCAGCAGCAGCAGACGGCTGTTATTAACAGGGACCACTGCTCCTGGCTGCACTAGCTGCCACACCTGTTGCGCATACCACTGCCACGCTGCTGCAGCTATTGGGCACTCCACAAACAAGTGGGTGAGGGTCTCCAGTTGCTGCGGCTGCTGACACTGCTGTGCTGGGCAGGCAAAGTGAGCCGGCGCGCGCCTGCTGGATGCCAGCATGCGCCGTGCGCCTACCTTCACTCCTGCATGCAGAAGCCGCCAGCCAAACACTCGCAGCCGCCTCGGCAGCTGGGTGTCTTTCAGCCTCTGATAACTCGCCACCCAGCGGTGCTGCCTGGCATTGACAGCACCCATGGATTGAGTGATCGGGTCCAGTAGATCATTGTGTGCTGGGCAGCTGATGCGCTGCTGTTGCTGCTCCTGTTGCTGTCGCTGAGCCGTGACCACTGCTGCTGCTGTTGCTGCGCGCTGTCTTGGCAGCTCCCGCTCCCTGGACGGATCCATCCAGGACGCATGGTAAGCTGCCATCATAGCTGCATCGCTAAACCGCTGGCTGTCATTGCTGCTGCTGCTGCGATTGCCAGGCGTCTCGCTACTTTGCTGCATTTGCTGGAAAGACCGTTTCTGAGCTGCCTCCATCTCCTGCAAGCCGTCCTGTGGCGCCTCAGCACCCAGGCGGTTGCGCCACAGCCGCGGGCGCATGCCTACACCTGACACCCACCCCTCTTTGCACTGCCGGCTGCATTGCTCCTGCAGCAGCCTGCATGTTGCCACCTTTGGTGTGAACTGCAGCAAGCTGACAGCAAACCCCATCCCCCATACACTAGGATCTACACGAATGTCTGCCCACTCACCCACCAGGTACCATGACGGCGTGCGTTGCGATTGCTGCTGTTGCTGCTGTTGTTGCTGTCCCTGGTGCTGCTGCTGCTGCTGCTGCTGCTGCTGCTGCTGCTGCTGCTGCTGCTGTTCCTGCTGTTGCTGCTGTCGCGGCTGCTGCTGTTGCCATGCTGCTGGCTGCTGCTGCTGCTGCTGCTGTTCCTGCTGTTGCTGCTGTCGTGGCTGCCGCTGTTGCCGTGCTGCTGGCTGCTGCCGCTGCTGCTGCTGCTGTCGCTGTTGCCGCTGCTGTTGTTGCCGCTGAAAGGCAGGGTGCTGCACTGCTTTTACATCTACCACACAACAGGGCGCCCATTGGAGGGCTGCTGTGTCCATGGGGCAGCTGTCGTGGCCTTCAAGCTGCCATCCTGCTGCACCTTGTAGCACTTGGTGGTGCCATCTTGCTGCAACTGTTGTGCCCACTGCTGCTGCGTATCGGTCTGCCATGCACCTGTGCTGCCCTCCCGCAGAGTGCGCAGCCATGTCGGCGGCAGCACTAAGCCATCTTGCTGCGGCTGTCCAGTTAGCTGCTGCTGTACCTGCCCCAGTGTGGTGCCTGCGCCGTGGCGCAGCTGAGCAGGGAGGGTGCCGGCTGCTGCTAACATCTGCCCATCGGAGCTGCTGCCCACGCTGTGGTTCCCCACGAGCAGCTCAAGCTGGATCTGCTGGCGGGTCATGGCGCTGTGCTCCACGTGTCTGTGAATGCCCACACTTTGCAGCGCCTCTATGTATGCTGCAAGGCGCAGCGGCAGCCTGCCGCCCCTGGCGGCAGCCTGCAGCGGCGCCCTTGATCGCTGCACCAACGCTGCCTCCCCTAGTCCTGGCATTGCATGGCGCAGGTTGGCCCGCATGAAGGCCTTCCATGGGGCTCGCCGCGGCGACAGCAATGCTGCTGCTGTGCGTGCCTGCATTGCTGTGGCGTGCGCCCTGACATCAACCTGCCTCATTCCGCCCATGCTGAAAGGCAGGCTGGCCACTGCTGCCGGAGGGCTTTCATTCCACTGCCGGATGTTTGCTTCTCGAGCGCAGCCCTGCTCTGTCACAAACCCTAAGAGGCGGCGGTGCATCCTGGCCATGATATCTGCCGGGACTGGCACGAACTGCGCATGATAGGTGATGCAAGATGCCATCATCTGCTGCGCAACTGCGCAGCGCCCCAAATAGCTGAGATTCTGCCGTGCCCACTGCCGCGCCCGGTATGTGATGGTTTGCAGGCGCTGCGTGTACAGCGCTGCTGCATGCGGCTCTGCGCCTGCTGCTGACAGCAGCAGACCTAGGTGCCTGATCGGGTGCAGTGCTGTATCATGGAACGGTATCTGCGTGGCTGGATCCACCCCTACAAACGGCTGCTGCGTGCCTACTTCCATGCCCTGGCACTTGCTGACTCCCAGCTTGGCGCCACTCGCTGCACAAAACGGCTGTACTGCTTTCCTCACCAGCACAGCAACGCCTTGCCTGCTGGCGGCGTGCAGGGTGGTGTCGTCTGCATGTTGCATGCTGCAGGGTGCTGCTGAGCCATCGGGCATGCTGATACTGTCCACTTCCCCTGCTGCTTGCAGCGCTCTGCATTTGGCCGCCAGCGGCTGCGCTGCTAGCACATACAGCAGCGGGCTGAGTGGGCTGCCCTGCGCGCAGCCCGAGGGGATGTCAAACACCCTGCTGAGGTGGCCGCCGTTGAACACGATGCGGCCCTGCGTGCCTGCCAGCAGCAGCTGTACCCACCTACGCATGCCTGGCGGGAACTGCATTGCTGCCATACACTTCATCAGCCAGTCTCTGTCTAGCCTGTCATAGGCCTTCTCAAAGTCCAGAAACAAAACGCAGCCGGGCTGCTGCTGCGTCCTGAGGAAGTCAACTTCCTCCAGGTGCAGCAGCACATTGTCTGCAATGTCCCTGCCTGGAACAAACGCTGTCTGAGTGCTGTCCACGACGCTGTCCAGCACTGGCGCCGCCCGCAGCACCACCACCTTCGCCAGAATCTTCACATCACAGTTCATCAGCGTGATGGGGCGGTAGCTGGCAGCCTGGTCCCTTGGCTTACCGCCACCCTTGAACAGCAGGGTGATGAGCCCAAGGCGCTGCTGCGGGGACAGCAGCGCCCCCTCCAGACCAAACAGGAAGTTGCATGCTGCCACAAAAGCTGGTCCTAGCTGCTCCCAGAATGCGCTGTAGAACTCATATGTGAGCCCATCGCTGCCTGGCACCTTCCCTCTAGGCATGCTGTTGAGTGCCGCTGTCGCCTCCTCCAAGGTGATGGTGCCGTCGCCTGCAGGGCCCAGGCATTGCTGCTGCTGCTCCGGAGAAAGCTGCGTATCAACACACGCAAGCAGCTCCTGCTGCTGCTGTGGGTCGGTGGGGTGTCGCGAGAACAACCCGCCTTCTGCAGGGTCAAAGAAGTCTGCAAGCAGGCTGCATCTTTCATATAATACTCTTGACGACCACCGTGAACACCAAGCCAAAACAAGACAGGCATGGCAAGCGGCTCACCGACGACCGCTGCAAACATCAGACCAGGTCCGATGCTTCAGTGCACGTCCGGATAATTTTTGTTCGGTATTTGATAGATGTTTGCATCTTTCAAATAATACTCTGGACGACCACCGTCAACACCACGCAAAAACAAGACACGCATGGCTTGCGGCTCGCCGACGACCGCTGCGAGAGTCCGACCAGGCCAAATGCTTCGGTGCTTGTCTGGACAGTCTATTTCAGTCCTTTGTGATTGTTTGCATGCTTCTAAACAAATATAGACGAACACCGTTAACACCAAGCAAAAACAAGACACACATGGCATGCAGCTCACCAACGACGGCTGCAACAATCGGACCAGGTCCGATGCTTCGGTGCATGTCCGGATAAATTTTTGTACGGTCGTTGATAGATGTTGGCATCCTTCATATAATACTCTTGCTTTTTTATGGAGCAAGTGCACAGTTATGTAGGTCAGCCCTTGTAACTTTCTTGCTTCAAAAAAAAAAAAAAATACTCTTGACGACCACCGTGAACACCAAGCCAAAACTAGACACACATGGCTTGCAGCTCACCGACGACGGCTGCAACAATCGGACCAGGTCCGATGCTTCGGTGCACGTC
The DNA here is from genome assembly GCA_902809745.2 of Tetradesmus lagerheimii. Lineage (NCBI taxonomy): Eukaryota > Viridiplantae > Chlorophyta > Chlorophyceae > Sphaeropleales > Scenedesmaceae > Tetradesmus > Tetradesmus lagerheimii. Next base: position 26,432 of record CADDIJ020002520.1, on the reverse strand, counting down.
CGGATAATTTTTGTTCGGTCGTTGATAGATGTGTGCATCTTTCAAATAATACTCTTGACGACCACCGTAAACACCACGCAAAAACAAGACAAACATGGCATGCGGCTCACCGACGACCGCTGCAAACATCAGACCAGGTCCGATGCTTCACTGCACGTCCGGATAAATTTTTGTTCGGTCGTTGATAGATGTTTGCATCTTTCATATAATACTCTTGACGACCACCGTGAACACCAAGCAAAAAAAAAAAGAACACCAAGCAAAAACAAGACACACATGGCATGCGGCTCACCGACCACCGCTGCAAACATCAGACCAGGTCCGATGCTTCGGTGCTCGGTTGAAGAATTTTATTTCGGTCGTTGAAAGATGTTTGCATATCTCAAATAATACTCTGTTCGGCCACTGTGAACTCCAAGCAAAAACAAGAAACACATGGCATGCGGCTCGCTGACAACCGCTGCGACAATCTTTTTTTTTGGAGTAAATTGGTTACATGGGCTGCGACAATCCGACCAGGCCAAATGATTCGGTGCTTTTCTGGAGAACATATTTCAGTCCTTTGTAATTGTTTGCATGCTTCTAAAAAATTATAGACGAACACCGTTACCACCAAGCAAAAACCAGATTCACATGGCGTTCCGCTCACTGACGACCGCTGCAACAATCGGACCAGGTCCGATGCTTCTTCAAAAAAAAAAAAAAAAAAGATGCTTCGGTGCTCGGTTGAAGAATTTTATTTCGGTCGTTGATAGATGTTTGCATCTTTCATATAATACTCTGGACGACCACCGTGAACACCAAGCCAAAACAAGACAGGCATGGCAAGCGGCTCACCGACGACCGCTGCAAACATCAGACCAGGTCCGATGCTTCAGTGCACGTCCGGATAATTTTAGTTCGGTATTTGATAGATGTTTGCATCTTTCAAATAATACTCTGGACGACCACCGTCAACACCACGCAAAAACAAGACACGCATGGCTTGCGGCTCGCCGACGACTGCTGCGAGAGTCCGACAAGGCCAAATGCTTCGGTGCTTGCTCCGATGTGTCTATTTCAACCTTTGTGATTGTTTGCATGTTTCTAAAACAAATATATCGAACACGCTAACACCAAGCAAACAAGACACACATGGCATGCAGCTCACCAACGACGGCTGCAATCGACCAGGTCCGATGCCGCGCATGTCCGATAAATTTTTGTACGGTCGTTGATAGATGTTGGCATCTTTCATATAATACTCTTGACGACCACCGTGAACACCAAGCCAAAAAAAAAAACAAAACACCAAGCCAAAACTAGACACACATGGCTTGCAGCTCACCGACGTCGGCTGCAACAATCGGACCAGGTCCGATGCTTCGGTGCACGTCCGGATAATTTTATTTCGGTCGTTGATAGATGTGTGCATCTTTCAAATAAATCTCTGGACGACCACCGTAAACACCACGCAAAAACAAGACAAACATGGCATGCGGCTCACCGACAACCGCTGCAAACATCAGACCAGGTCCGATGCTTCAGTGCACGTCCGGATAAATTTTTGTTCGGTCGTTGATAGATGTTTGCATCTTTCATATTATACTCTTGACGACCACCGTGAACACCAAGCAAAAACAAGACACACATGGCATGCGGCTCACCGACCACCGCTGCAAACATCAGACCAGGTCCGATGCTTCGGTGCTCGGTTGAATAATTTTATTTCGGTCGTTGAAAGATGTTTGCATCTCTCAAATAATACTCTGTTCGGCCACTGTGAACTCCAAGCAAAAACAAGAAACACATGGCATGCGGCTCGCTGACAACCGCTGCGACAATCTTTTTTTTTTGGAGTAAATTGTTTACATGGGCTGCGACAATCCGACCAGGCCAAATGATTCGGTGCTTTTCTGGAGAACATATTTCAGTCCTTTGTAATTGTTTGCATGCTTCTAAAAAATTAAAGACGAACACCGTTACCACCAAGAAAAAACCAGATTCACATGGCGTTCCGCTCACTGACGACCGCTGAAACAATCGGACCAGGTCCGATGCTTCGGTGCACTGTTGAAGGATTTTATTTCGGTCGTTGATAGATGTTGGCATCTTTCATATAATACTCTTGACGACCACCGTGAACACCAAGCCAAAACAAGACAGGCATGGCAAGCGGCTCACCGACGACCGCTGCAAACATCAGACCAGGTCCGATGCTTCAGTGCACGTCCGGATAAATTTTGTTCGGTATTTGATAGATGTTTGCATCTTTCAAATAATACTCTGGACGACCACCGTGAACACCACGCAAAAACAAGACACGCATGGCTTGCGGCTCGCCGACGACCGCTGCGAGAGTCCGACCAGGCCAAATGCTTCGGTGCTTGTCTGGACAGTCTATTTCAGTCCTTTGTGATTGTTTGCATGCTTCTAAAAAAAAAAAAAAATTTGCATGCTTCTAAACAAATATAGACGAACACCGTTAACACCAAGCAAAAACAAGACACACATGGCATGCAGCTCACCAACGACGGCTGCAACAATCGGACCAGGTCCGATGCTTCGGTGCATGTCCGGATAAATTTTTGTACGGTCGTTGATAGATGTTGGCATCTTTCATATAATACTCTTGACGACCACCGTGAACACCAAGCCAAAACTAGACACACATGGCTTGCAGCTCACCGACGACGGCTGCAACAATCGGACCAGGTCCGATGCTTTGGTGCACGTCCGGATACATTTTTGTACGGTCGTTGATAGATGTTTGCATCTTTCATATAATACTTTTGACGACCACCGTAAAACACCACGCAAACAAGACAAACATGGCATGCGGCTCACCGACGACCGCTGCAAACATCATACCAGGTCCGATGCTTCAGTGCACGTCCGTATAATTTTTGTTCGGTATTTGATAGATGTTTGCATCTTTCAAATAATACTCTGGACGACCACCGTGAACACCACGCAAAAACAAGACACGCATGGCATAAAGCCACCGACCACCGCTGCAACATTCAGGTCCGATGTCATGCTCGGTTGAAGAATTTATTTCGGTCGTCGAGATGTTGCATCTTCAAATAATACCTGTTCGGCCACTCGAACTCCAAGCAAAAACAAGAAACACATGGCATGCGGCTCGCTGACAACCGCTGCGACAATCTTTTTTTTTTGGAGTAAATTGGTTACATGGGCTGCGCCAATCCGACCAGGCCAAATGATTCGGTGCTTTTCTGGAGAACATATTTCAGTCCTTTGTAATTGTTTGCATGCTTCTAAAAAATTATAGACGAACACCGTTACCACCAAGAAAAAACCAGATTCACATGGCGTTCCGCTCACTGACGACCGCTGAAACAATCGGACCAGGTCCGATGCTTCGGTGCACTGTTGAAGGATTTTATTTCGGTCGTTGATAGATGTTGGCATCTTTCATATAATACTCTTGACGACCACCGTGAACACCAAGCCAAAACAAGACAGGCATGGCAAGCGGCTCACCGACGACCGCTGCAAACATCAGACCAGGTCCGATGCTTCAGTGCACGTCCGGATAATTTTTGTTCGGTATTTGATAGATGTTTGCATCTTTCAAATAATACTCTGGACGACCACCGTCAACACCACGCAAAAACAAGACACGCATGGCTTGCGGCTCGCCGACGACCGCTGCGAGAGTCCGACCAGGCCAAATGCTTCGGTGCTTGTCTGGACAGTCTATTTCAGTCCTTTGTGATTGTTTGCATGCTTCTAAAAAAATATAGAACACCGTTAACACCAAGCAAAAACAAGACACACATGGCATGCAGCTCACCAACGACGGCTGCAACAATCGGACCAGGTCCGATGCTTCGGTGCATGTCCGGATAAATTTATGTACGGTCGTTGATAGATGTTGGCATCTTTCATATAATACTCTTGACGACCACCGTGAACACCAAGCCAAAAAAAAAAAAAACACCAAGCCAAAACTAGACACACATGGCTTGAAGCTCACCGACGTCGGCTGCAACAATCGGACCAGGTCCGATGCTTCGGTGCACGTCCGGATAATTTTATTTCGGTCGTTGATAGATGTGTGCATCTTTCAAATAAATCTCTGGACGACCACCGTAAACACCACGCAAAAACAAGACAAACATGGCATGCGGCTCACCGACGACCGCTGCAAACATCAGACCAGGTCCGATGCTTCAGTGCACGTCCGGATAAATTTTTGTTCGGTCGTTGATAGATGTTTGCATCTTTCTTTTAATACTCTTGACGACCACCGTGAACACCAAGCAAAAACAAGACACACATGGCATGCGGCTCACAGACCACCGCTGCAAACATCAGACCAGGTCCGATGCTTCGGTGCTCGGTTGAAGAATTTTATTTCGGTCGTTGAAAGATGTTTGCATCTCTCAAATAATACTCTGTTCGGCCACTGTGAACTCCAAGCAAAAACAAGAAACACATGGCATGCGGCTCGCTGACAACCGCTGCGACAATCTTTTTTTTTGGAGTAAATTGGTTACATGGGCTGCGACAATCCGACCAGGCCAAATGATTCGGTGCTTTTCTGGAGAACATATTTCAGTCCTTTGTAATTGTTTGCATGCTTCTAAAAAATTATAGACGAACACCGTTACCACCAAGAAAAAACCAGATTCACATGGCGTTCCGCTCACTGACGACCGCTGAAACAATCGGACCAGGTCCGATGCTTCGGTGCACTGTTGAAGGATTTTATTTCGGTCGTTGATAGATGTTTGCATCTTTCATATAATACTCTTGACGACCACCGTGAACACCAAGCCAAAACAAGACAGGCATGGCAAGCGGCTCACCGACGACCGCTGCAAACATCAGACCAGGTCCGATGCTTCAGTGCACGTCCGGATAATTTTTGTTCGGTATTTGATAGATGTTTGCATCTTTCAAATAATACTCTGGACGACCACCGTGAACACCACGCAAAAACAAGACACGCATGGCTTGCGGCTCGCCGACGACCGCTGCGAGAGTCCGACCAGGCCAAATGCTTCGGTGCTTGTCTGGACAGTCTATTTCAGTCCTTTGTGATTGTTTGCATGCTTCTAAACAAATATAGACGAACACCGTTAACACCAAGCAAAAACAAGACACACATGGCATGCAGCTCACCAACGACGGCTGCAACAATCGGACCAGGTCCGATGCTTCGGTGCATGTCCGGATAAATTTTTGTACGGTCGTTGATAGATGTTGGCATCTTTCATATAATACTCTTGACGACCACCGTGAACACCAAGAACACCAAGCCAAAACTAGACACACATGGCTTGCAGCTCACCGACGACGGCTGCAACAATCGGACCAGGTCCGATGCTTCGGTGCACGTCCGGATAAATTTTTGTACGGTTGTTGATAGATGTTTGCATCTTTCATATAATACTCTTGACGACCACCGTGAACACCAAGCCAAAACTAGACACACATGGCTTGCAGCTCACCGACGACGGCTGCAACAATCGGACCAGGTCCGATGCTTCGGTGCACGTCCGGATAATTTTATTTCGGTCGTTGATAGATGTGTGCATCTTTCAAATAATTCTCTGGACGACCACCGTAAACACCATGCAAAAACAAGACAAACATGGCATGCGGCTCACCGACCACCGCTGCAAACATCAGACCAGGTCCGATGCTTCGGTGCTCGGTTGAAGAATTTTATTTCGGTCGTTGAAAGATGTTTGCATCTCTCAAATAATACTCTTGACGACCACCGTAAACACCAAGCAAAAACAAGACACACATGGCATGCGGCTCACCGACGACCGCTGCAAACATCAGACCAGGTCCGATGCTTCAGTGCACGTCCGGATAAATTTTTGTTCGGTCGTTGATAGATGTTTGCATCTTTCATATAATACTCTTGACGACCACCGTGAACACCAAACAAAAACAAGACACACATGGCATGCGGCTCACCGACCACCGCTGCAAACATCAGACAAGGTCCGATGCTTCGGTGCTCGGTTGAAGAATTTTATTTCGGTCGTTGAAAGATGTTTGCATCTCTCAAATAATACTCTGTTCGGCCACTGTGAACTCCAAGCAAAAACAAGACACACATGGCATGCGGCTCGCCGACGACCCCTTTTTTTTTGAAGTAAATTGGTTACATGGGCTGCGACAATCCGACCAGGCCAAATGATTCGGTGCCTTTCTGGAGAACATATTTCAGTCCTTTGTAATTGTTTGCATGCTTCTAAAAAATTATAGACGAACACCGTTACCACCAAGAAAAAACCAGATTCACATGGCGTTCCGCTCACTGACGCCCGCTGAAACAATCGGACCAGGTCCGATGCTTCGGTGCACTGTTGAAGGATTTTATTTCGGTCGTTGATAGATGTTTGCATCTTTCATATAATACTCTGGACGACCACCGTGAACACCAAGCCAAAACAAGACAGGCATGGCAAGCGGCTCACCGACGACCGCTGCAAACATCAGACAAGGTCCGATGCTTCAGTGCACGTCCGGATAATTTTTGTTCGGTATTTGATAGATGTTTGCATCTTTCAAATAATACTCTGGACGACCACCGTCAACACCACGCAAAATCAAGACACGCATGGCTTGCGGCTCGCCGACGACCGCTGCGAGAGTCCGACCAGGCCAAATGCTTCGGTGCTTGTCTGGACAGTCTATTTCAGTCCTTTGTGATTGTTTGCATGCTTCTAAAAAATTATATACGAACACCGTTAACACCAAGCAAAAACAAGACACACATGGCATGCAGCTCACCAACGACGGCTGCAACAATCGGACCAGGTCCGATGCTTCGGTGCATGTCCGGATAAATTTATGTACGGTCGTTGATAGATGTTGGCATCTTTCATATAATACTCTTGACGACCACCGTGAACACCAAGCCAAAACTAGACACACATGGCTTGCAGCTCAACGACGACGGCTGCAACAATCGGACCAGGTCCGATGCTTCGGTGCACGTCCGGATAATTTTATTTCGGTCGTTGATAGATGTGTGCATCTTTCAAATGATTCTCTGGACGACCACCGTGAAAACCACGCAAAAACAAGACACACATGGCATGCAGCTCACCGACGACGGCTGCAACAATCGGACCAGGTCCGATGCTTTGGTGCACGTCCGGATACATTTTTGTACGGTCGTTGATAGATGTTTGCATCTTTCATATAATACTTTTGACGACCACCGTGCCCCATCCGCTCTCAGGATCTTTTTCAGAAGAAAATTTGTTGTTGCTTGGTCCAGCCCATGTAACCAATTTACTTAAAAAAAAACCGTGAACACCAAGCAAAAACAAGACACACATGGCATGCGGCTCACCGACCACCGCTGCAAACATCAGACCAGGTCCGATGCTTCGGTGCTCGGTTGAAGAATTTTATTTCGGTCGTTGAAAGATGTTTGCATCTCTCAAATATTACTCTGTTCGGCCACTGTGAACTCCAAGCAAAAACAAGAAACACATGGCATGCGGCTCGCTGACAACCGCTGCGACAATCTTTTTTTTTTGGAGTAAATTGGTTACATGGGCTGCGACAATCCGACCAGGCCAAATGATTCGGTGCTTTTCTGGAGAACATATTTCAGTCCTTTGTAATTGTTTGCATGCTTCTAAAAAATTATAGACGAACACCGTTACCACCAAGCAAAAACCAGATTCACATGGCGTTCCGCTCACTGACGACCGCTGCAACAATCTGACCAGGTCCGATGCTTCGGTGCTCGGTTGAAGAATTTTATTTCGGTCGTTGATAGATGTTGGCATCTTTCATATAATACTCTTGACGACCACCGTGAACACCAAGCCAAAACAAGACAGGCATGGCAAGCGGCTCACCGACGACCGCTGCAAACATCAGACCAGGTCCGATGCTTCAGTGCACGTCCGGATATTTTTTGTTCGGTATTTGATAGATGTTTGCATCTTTCAAATAATACTCTGGACGACCACCGTCAACACCACGCAAAAACAAGACACGCATGGCTTGCGGCTCGCCGACGACCGCTGCGAGAGTCCGACCAGGCCAAATGCTTCGGTGCTAGTCTGGACAGTCTATTTCAGTCCTTTGTGATTGTTTGCATGCTTCTAAACAAATATAGACGAACACCGTTAACACCAAGCAAAAACAAGACACACATGGCATGAAGCTCACCAACGACGGCTGCAACAATCGGACCAGGTCCGATGCTTCGGTGCATGTCCGGATAAATTTTTGTACGGTTGTTGATAGATGTTGGCATCTTTCATATAATACTCTTGACGACCACCGTGAACACCAAGCCAAAACTAGACACACATGGCTTGCAGCTCACCGACGACGGCTGCAACAATCGGACCAGGTCCGATGCTTCGGTGCACGTCCGGATAATTTTATTTCGGTCGTTGATAGATGTGTGCATCTTTCAAATAATTTTCTGGACGACCACCGTAAACACCACGCAAAAACAAGACAAACATGGCATGCGGCTCACCGACGACCGCTGCAAACATCAGACCAGGTCCGATGCTTCAGTGCACGTCCGGATAAATTTTTGTTCGGTCGTTGATAGATGTTTGCATCTTTCATGTAATACTCTTGACGACCACCGTGAACACCAAACAAAAACAAGACACACATGGCATGCGGCTCACCGACCACCGCTGCAAACATCAGACCAGGTCCGATGCTTCGGTGCTCGGTTGAAGAATTTTATTTCGGTCGTTGAAAGATGTTTGCATCTCTCAAATAATACTCTGTTCGGCCACTGTGAACTCCAAGCAAAAACAAGAATCACATGGCATGCGGCTCGCTGACAACCGCTGCGACAATCTTTTTTTTTGGAGTAAATTGGTTACATGGGCTGCGACAATCCGACCAGGCCAAATGATTCGGTGCTTTTCTGGAGAACATATTTCAGTCCTTTGTAATTGTTTGCATGCTTCTAAAAAATTATAGACGAACACCGTTACCACCAAGCAAAAACCAGATTCACATGGCGTTCCGCTCACCGACGACGGCTGCAACAATCGGACCAGGTCCGATGCTTCGGTGCACGTCCGGATAATTTTATTTCGGTCGTTGATAGATGTGTGCATCTTTCAAATGATTCTCTGGACGACCACCGTGAACACCAAGCCAAAACAAGACAGGCATGGCAAGCGGCTCACCGACGACCGCTGCAAACATCAGACCAGGTCCGATGCTTCAGTGCACGTCCGGATAGTTTTTGTTCGGTATTTGATAGATGTTTGCATCTTTCAAATAATACTCTGGACGACCACCGTCAACACCACGCAAAAACAAGACACGCATGGCTTGCGGCTCGCCGACGACCGCTGCGAGAGTCCGACCAGGCCAAATGCTTCGGTGCTTGTCTGGACAGTCTATTTCAGTCCTTTGTGATTGTTTGCATGTTTCTAAAAAAATATAGATGACCACCGTGAACACCAAGCAAAAACAAGACACACATGGCATGCAGCTCACCAACGACGGCTGCATGGATGGCTGTGGTATAGCGGATATTGGGCACTTGGTCGGGTCGGGTCCTGGAAGCCTAGTACGGCTGCTCTTCACGGAGCTATCTGCATGACCTTGTGACGGCGCCTCTTGCAAATAGAGAGCAGTGGAATGGGTGTGAGAACAGGTTACCCCATCCTCTCGTGGATTTTTTCACGGAGTAGGGTTTCGGTTTGCGTTGTCAAGCCAATGTAACACTACTTTCCAAAAAAAAAAACGACGGCTGCAACAATCGGACCAGGTCCGATGCTTCGGTGCACGTCCGGATAAATTTTTGTACGGTCGTTGATAGATGTTGGCATCTTTCATATAATACTCTTGACGACCACCGTGAACACCAAGCCAAAACTAGACACACATGGCTTGCAGCTCACCGACGACGGCTGCAACAATCGGACCAGGTCCGATGCTTCGGTGCACGTCCGGATAATTTTATTTCGGTCGTTGATAGATGTGTGCATCTTTCAAATAATTTTCTGGACGACCACCGTAAACACCACGCAAAAACAAGACAAACATGGCATGCGGCTCACCGACGACCGCTGCAAACATCAGACCAGGTCCGATGCTTCAGTGCACGTCCGGATAAATTTTTTTTCGGTCGTTGATAGATGTTTGCATCTTTCATATAATACTCTTGACGACCACCGTGAACACCAAGCAAAAAAAAAAAGAACACCAAGCAAAAACAAGACACACATGGCATGCGGCTCACCGACCACCGCTGCAAACATCAGACCAGGTCCGATGCTTCGGTGCTCGGTTGAAGAATTTTATTTCGGGCGTTGAAAGATGTTTGCATCTCTCAAATAATACTCTGTTCGGCCACTGTGAACTCCAAGCAAAAACAAGAAACACATGGCATGCGGCTCGCTGACAACCGCTGCGACAATCTTTTTTATTTGGAGTAAATTGGTTACATGGGCTGCGACAATCCGACCAGGCCAAATGATTCGGTGCTTTTCTGGAGAACATATTTCAGTCCTTTGTAATTGTTTGCATGCTTCTAAAAAATTATAGACGAACACCGTTACCACCAAGCAAAAACCAGATTCACATGGCGTTCCGCTCACCGACGACGGCTGCAACAATCGGACCAGGTCCGATGCTTCGGTGCACGTCCGGATAATTTTATTTCGGTCGTTGATAGATGTGTGCATCTTTCAAATGATTCTCTGGACGACCACCTTGAACACCAAGCCAAAACAAGACAGGCATGGCAAGCGGCTCACCGACGACCGCTGCAACAATCGGACCAGGTCCGATGCTTCAGTGCACGTCCGGATAATTTTTGTTCGGTATTTGATAGATGTTTGCATCTTTCAAATAATACTCTGGACGACCACCGTCAACACCACGCAAAATCAAGACACGCATGGCTTGCGGCTCGCCGACGACCGCTGCGAGAGTCCGACCAGGCCAAATGCTTCGGTGCTTGTCTGGACAGTCTATTTCAGTCCTTTGTGATTGTTTGCATGCTTCTAAAAAAATATAGATGACCACCGTGAACACCAAGCAAAAACAAGACACACATGGCATGCAGCTCACCAACGACGGCTGCAACAATCGGACCAGGTCCGATGCTTCGGTGCATGTCCGGATAATTTTTTGTACGGTCGTTGATAGATGTTGGCATCTTTCATATAATACTCTTGACGACCACCGTGAACACCAAGCCAAAACTAGACTCACATGGCTTGCAGCTCACCGACGACGGCTGCAACAATCGGACCAGGTCCGATGCTTCGGTGCACGTCCGGATAATTTTTGTTCGGTCGTTGATAGATGTGTGCATCTTTCAAATAATTCTCTGGACGACCACCGTAAACACCACGCAAAAACAAGACAAACATGGCATGCTGCTCACCGACGACCGCTGCAAACATCAGACCAGGTCCGATGCTTCAGTGCACGTCCGGATACATTTTTGTTCGGTCGTTGATAGATGTTTGCATCTTTCATATAATACTCTTGACGACCACCGTGAACACCAAGCAAAAACAAGACACACATGGCATGCGGCTCACCGACCACCGCTGCAAACATCAGACCAGGTCCGATGCTTCGGTGCTCGGTTGAAGAATTTTATTTCGGTCGTTGAAAGATGTTTGCATCTCTCAAATAATACCCTGTTCGGCCACTGTGAACTCCAAGCAAAAACAAGACACACATGGCATGCGGCTCGCTGACAACCGCTGCGACAATCTTTTTTTTTGGAGTAAATTGGTTACATGGGCTGCGACAATCCGACCAGGCCAAATGATTCGGTGCTTTTCTGGAGAACATATTTCAGTCCTTTGTACTTGTTTGCATGCTTCTAAAAAATTATAGACGAACACCGTTACCACCAAGCAAAAACCAGATTCACATGGCGTTCCGCTCACTGACGACCGCTGCAACAATCGGACCAGGTCCGATGCTTCGGTGCTCGGTTGAAGAATTTTATTTCGGTCGTTGATAGATGTTGGCATCTTTCATATAATACTCTTGACGACCACCGTTAACACCAAGCCAAAACAAGACAGGCATGGCAAGCGGCTCACCGACGACCGCTGCAAACATCAGACCAGGTCCGATGCTTCAGTGCACGTCCGGATAATTTTTGTTCGGTATTTGATAGATGTTTGCATCTTTCAAATAATACTCTGGACGACCACCGTGAACACCACGCAAAAACAAGACACGCATGGCTTGCGGCTCGCCGACGACCGCTGCGAGAGTCCGACCAGGCCGTAACCGGTGCTTGCCTGGTTGGTCATTTCAGTCGCTTTGTGATTTGTTTGCATGTTTCTAAAAAATATAGATGACCACCGTGAACACCAAAAGCAAAAAACAAGACACACATGGCATGCGAAGCTCACCAACGACGGCTGCATGGATGGCTGTGGCTATAAATAAATCGTCGATGGCGTTAATCAGTCGATCTTAATCAGTCGATCGGTCTTCGGTGCACGTCCGGATAAATTTTTGTACGGTCGTTGATAGATGTTGGCATCTTTCATATAATACTCTTGACGACCACCGTGAACACCAAGCCAAAACTAGACACACATGGCTTGCAGCTCACCGACGACGGCTGCAACAATCGGACCAGGTCCGATGCTTCGGTGCACGTCCGGATAATTTTATTTCGGTCGTTGATAGATGTGTGCATCTTTCAAATAATTTTCTGGACGACCACCGTAAACACCACGCAAAAACAAGACAAACATGGCATGCGGCTCACCGACGACCGCTGCAAACATCAGACCAGGTCCGATGCTTCAGTGCACGTCCGGATAAATTTTTTTTCGGTCGTTGATAGATGTTTGCATCTTTCATATAATACTCTTGACGACCACCGTGAACACCAAGCAAAAAAAAAAAGAACACCAAGCAAAAACAAGACACACATGGCATGCGGCTCACCGACCACCGCTGCAAACATCAGACCAGGTCCGATGCTTCGGTGCTCGGTTGAAGAATTTTATTTCGGGCGTTGAAAGATGTTTGCATCTCTCAAATAATACTCTGTTCGGCCACTGTGAACTCCAAGCAAAAACAAGAAACACATGGCATGCGGCTCGCTGACAACCGCTGCGACAATCTTTTTTATTTGGAGTAAATTGGTTACATGGGCTGCGACAATCCGACCAGGCCAAATGATTCGGTGCTTTTCTGGAGAACATATTTCAGTCCTTTGTAATTGTTTGCATGCTTCTAAAAAATTATAGACGAACACCGTTACCACCAAGCAAAAACCAGATTCACATGGCGTTCCGCTCACCGACGACGGCTGCAACAATCGGACCAGGTCCGATGCTTCGGTGCACGTCCGGATAATTTTATTTCGGTCGTTGATAGATGTGTGCATCTTTCAAATGATTCTCTGGACGACCACCTTGAACACCAAGCCAAAACAAGACAGGCATGGCAAGCGGCTCACCGACGACCGCTGCAACAATCGGACCAGGTCCGATGCTTCAGTGCACGTCCGGATAATTTTTGTTCGGTATTTGATAGATGTTTGCATCTTTCAAATAATACTCTGGACGACCACCGTCAACACCACGCAAAATCAAGACACGCATGGCTTGCGGCTCGCCGACGACCGCTGCGAGAGTCCGACCAGGCCAAATGCTTCGGTGCTTGTCTGGACAGTCTATTTCAGTCCTTTGTGATTGTTTGCATGCTTCTAAAAAAATATAGATGACCACCGTGAACACCAAGCAAAAACAAGACACACATGGCATGCAGCTCACCAACGACGGCTGCAACAATCGGACCAGGTCCGATGCTTCGGTGCATGTCCGGATAATTTTTTGTACGGTCGTTGATAGATGTTGGCATCTTTCATATAATACTCTTGACGACCACCGTGAACACCAAGCCAAAACTAGACTCACATGGCTTGCAGCTCACCGACGACGGCTGCAACAATCGGACCAGGTCCGATGCTTCGGTGCACGTCCGGATAATTTTTGTTCGGTCGTTGATAGATGTGTGCATCTTTCAAATAATTCTCTGGACGACCACCGTAAACACCACGCAAAAACAAGACAAACATGGCATGCTGCTCACCGACGACCGCTGCAAACATCAGACCAGGTCCGATGCTTCAGTGCACGTCCGGATACATTTTTGTTCGGTCGTTGATAGATGTTTGCATCTTTCATATAATACTCTTGACGACCACCGTGAACACCAAGCAAAAACAAGACACACATGGCATGCGGCTCACCGACCACCGCTGCAAACATCAGACCAGGTCCGATGCTTCGGTGCTCGGTTGAAGAATTTTATTTCGGTCGTTGAAAGATGTTTGCATCTCTCAAATAATACCCTGTTCGGCCACTGTGAACTCCAAGCAAAAACAAGACACACATGGCATGCGGCTCGCTGACAACCGCTGCGACAATCTTTTTTTTTGGAGTAAATTGGTTACATGGGCTGCGACAATCCGACCAGGCCAAATGATTCGGTGCTTTTCTGGAGAACATATTTCAGTCCTTTGTACTTGTTTGCATGCTTCTAAAAAATTATAGACGAACACCGTTACCACCAAGCAAAAACCAGATTCACATGGCGTTCCGCTCACTGACGACCGCTGCAACAATCGGACCAGGTCCGATGCTTCGGTGCTCGGTTGAAGAATTTTATTTCGGTCGTTGATAGATGTTTGCATCTTTCATATAATACTCTTGACGACCACCGTGAACACCAAGCCAAAACAAGACAGGCATGGCAAGCGGCTCACCGACGACCGCTGCAAACATCAGACCAGGACCGATGCTTCAGTGCAAGTCCGGATAATTTTTGTTCGGTATTTGATAGATGTTTGCATCTTTCAAATAATACTCTGGACGACCACCGTGAACACCACGCAAAAACAAGACACGCATGGCTTGCGGCTCGCCGACGACCGCTGCGAGAGTCCGACCAGGCCAAATGCTTCGGTGCTTGTCTGGACAGTCTATTTCAGTCCTTTGTGATTGTTTGCATGCTTCTAAAAAAAAAAAAAAATTTGCATGCTTCTAAACAAATATAGACGAACACCGTTAACACCAAGCAAAAACAAGACACACATGGCATGCAGCTCACCAACGACGGCTGCAACAATCGGACCAGGTCCGATGCTTCGGTGCATGTCCGGATAAATTTTTGTACGGTCGTTGATAGATGTTGGCATCCTTCATATAATACTCTTGCTTTTTTATGGAGCAAGTGCACAGTTATGTAGGTCAGCCCTTGTAACTTTCTTGCTTCAAAAAAAAAAAAAAATACTCTTGACGACCACCGTGAACACCAAGCCAAAACTAGACACACATGGCTTGCAGCTCACCGACGACGGCTGCAACAATCGGACCAGGTCCGATGCTTCGGTGCACGTCCGGATAATTTTATTTCGGTCGTTGATAGATGTGTGCATCTTTCAAATAAATCTCTGGACGACCACCGTAAACACCACGCAAAAACAAGAAAAACATGGCATGCGGCTCACCGACGACCGCTGCAAACATCAGACCAGGTCCGATGCTTCAGTGCTGTTGAAATACGGGCAGAAATCGCACTGGCACTTGCAAACCTTGCAGCGACTTTGTTACCAGTTTGAGAGCTTTCACCAGCTATAAATACTCTTCAGAATAGCTTCCAGAAACTTCGACAATCTTCTTCAACCTCAGATTGTGGGAGAATCCACATCCTTCGAGATGCTTCTAGAAGCTTCCAGATATAAGTACTGTATTATATTCCAAAGGTCCCAGGTTCAAATCCGGCCTCAAACAAAGCACAATATTTTTCATTCTACTCAGAAATACTGAACTCTGTGAGCATGTGCGATATAATGTGCGATGCAAGGCAGACTGAATAATAGCCATATCTCAACACTCCCACGCAGGCTGCCTTGTGAGCACATATGATGTTACGGGTCCAGTGGCAGTACACAATGTAGCTCCCACGTCTTCCAAACTCCAGATACACACAATTGTATGCAAACAAAGTTGTATGTATTGAATAAATGTTTTCTTGCAGCTAACACCTTCCAGCAGTATCCTACTTCACACCCATAGCCTCACGGCAGAAATTAAACTTCTCTCCTGCCAGGGGCTTTGTGAGCACATCAGCAATCATCAGGTTGGTGGGTGTGTAGGTAAACACCACCTCATTTCGCATCACGCGCTCACGAGTAAAATGGTGGATCACATCAATGTGCTTAGAGCGCAGAGATGAGATGGGGTTGCGCAGAATTTTGATTGCACTCTGGTTGTCGGCCAGGATGTTGATAGTCTTGGTGTTGATTCCCAAATCACACAGGAGCTTGCGCAGCCACAGACCCTCTTTGACAGCTGCTGCAGCTGCCATGTACTCGGCCTCAGTTGTGGATGCTGCCACAGTGGGCTGGCGTTTGCTTTGCCAGGAAATTGCACCACCATTTAGGCTAAACACATAGCCGGTGGTGGAGCGGCGTGTGTCGAGGTCTCCAGCGTAGTCGGAGTCGCAGTAGCCGAACAGCTCAAGGTCGCTGGGGCCGCTCCCACCAAAGGTGATGCCATAGTCTGCTGTTGCAGCCAGGTACCTCAGAACACCCTTAGCAGCCTGCCAATGGACAGTGGTTGGGTTGGCCATGTAGCGAGCCAGGGAACCAGTGACAAAGGAGATGTCAGGTCTGGTGCAAACTGACAAGTACATGAGGGAACCGAGCAGCTCACTGTAGGGGTACTTGGCCTTGTCGAGGGGCTCGCCTTCATCCTTGGTAAACTTGATGGAGGCGCTCATGGGAATTGGCCTGATCTTGCTGTCGTCCATGCCAAACTTGGAGATGAGATCATTGGTCATGCGTGGCTGGCTGATCTTGATGGTGCCGCTCCCACGGTCCCTTGTAATGGTCATGCCCAGATAAGAGGAAACCTCGCCGAGGTCGCGAGCATCAAAAGACTCTGACAGGCGCTGCTTGACACCCTTGATCAGAGCGCTGTCCTTGGACGCAATTAGTATGTCATCCACGTACACCAGCAGGTAGATGTCTGCTGTTTTTCCGTTGTAGATGTAGAGACCAGGGTCAGCCTCAGAGGCTCTGTAGCCGTACGACTCCAACTCCCTGTGGAGCCTGTTGTGCCAGGCACGCGGGGCCTGCTTTAGGCCGTACAGGGTCTTGTTGAGGCGGCAAGCCAGAGTGGGGTCACCCTGCACATAGCCCTCGGGCTGGCAGGTGTAGATGTTTTCTTCCAAGTCGCCATTGAGGAAGGCAGTCTTGATGTCCAGCAGGTGGAGGTCCATGTCGTCGGCTGCTGCCTTTGCCAGCAGTGCGCGCAGGGTTGAATACTTGCTGACAGGTGCGAATACCTCGTCATAATCAATGCCCTCTTGCTGCTTGAAGCCTTTGGCCACCAGACGGGCCTTGTAGCGCTCGATGTTGCCGTCTCCGTCTCTCTTGATTTTATAGACCCACTTGACAGGGATAGGCTTGACACCAGCAGGTGGTGTCTCTAGGGACCAGGTGTTGTTGCTCAGCAGGGAAGCCATCTCTTCATCCATTGCCTGCTGCCAAAGGTCTGCTGCCTTTGAGTTGAGGGCCTCGGTGTAGGATTTGGGCTCCTCCAGGTCCACTGCTGCTAACAGAGCAGTAGCTGAGTAGGGAGCAGCAGGGTGTTTGCCATCAGCCACATAGCGATAGGGGTTGAGCACTCCCTTATTTGCCCGGCTGCTGCGGCGCAGCCCAGAGTTGTCGGAGTTCCCAGTGGCAGGGGGCTGATTGTTGGCACCAGGCTGGTTGTTGTGGCCAGAGTTGTTGCCAGAATCAGGGCCAGGAGGGTTGTCATTTCCATCATCACTTTCACCATCAGAGTCAGACTCAGAATCAGAGTCATGCTCACCGAGAGGTGGAGGCTCATCGTCACTGTCAGTGTCAGCGCCGTTGTGTGTCTCCATCAGGTCCAGCTTGGTGCTGCTGACCTGGGCGCTGGTGGAGTTTTCATCAAAGGTCACGTCGCGGCTGTCCACCACTGAATTGTCCTCCAGCAGGATCCTGTAGCCCTTGCCATTGATTGAGTAGCCAACCATGTAGCCGGTCTGGCTCTTAAAATCCAGCTTGTTCCTTTTCTCCCTGGGAATGTGGACGAAGGCCTTGCAGCCAAAAACCCTCAGGTGTTCCAGGTTGGGCCGCTTGCCAGTGATGAACTCGTATGGAGTGAGCTCCTTACCAGATGTGGGAGACCTGTTGCGCAGGTAGTTTGCAGTCATAACAGCCTCGCCCCAGGCCTCGGGGGGCAGGTTGGTGTCTGCAAGCATAGATTTTGCTTTCTCAAGCAGGGTGCGATTGAGTCGCTCTGCCTTTCCATTTTGCTCAGGTGTGTAAGGCATGGTGGTTTGGTGTACGATGCCCAGGTTGTCAAAGAAGGATGTCAGGTCCCAGTTGACGTATTCGCCACCATTGTCGGTGCGCACATTAATCACATAGTAGCCAGTTGATTTTTCCAGCATGGTGATCACACTCTTGGTTGCTGCAGCCACGTCGCCCTTGGTCTTGAGCATGCAGACCGCGGAATAGCCAGTGTAGTCGTCGAGGAAGGTCGCCATATAGTTGCTGCCACCAAAGGAGCTGACCGGCATGGGGCCACACACATCCATGTGAATGAGCTCCAAGGGCTTGGATGTCTTGGTGTCTGACGGGTAGAAGGGCTGCCGGTGGTTTTTGCCCATGGCGCAGGACTCACACACCTCATTGGTTGCTGCCTTGATGTCGTTGGCAGTCAGGTCCAGCCCATTGACCATTGAAGGGAGCTTTGCCATATTGTTGTAGCCCAGGTGTCCCAAACGGCGATGCCACAGCTGGGCAGAGGTGCCCTTTGTTGGAGAGGGCAGGCCAGCAGCAGTGGGACCAGCAGAGTGCACACCAACACTGCTGGTGCTGCTGCCATCAGTGTCCTTGAAGCTGGCACCAAAGACAGAACACCTGCCGCTGCCACTGCAGCGCGATGGGGCATACATGGAGATGCCGCCCAGGAACTCATCGTGGAGCTTATGGCTGGGCTTTTGCACACTGGCACGCATGATGAGCGGCTGCGGGCTCACCGAGTAATTGCTGTTGAACCGCTTGTATATGTGGCGGGTCGAGGGCGTGTTGACGCAGGCGTAGAGGTTGGGCAGCACGTAGTTGTCGTTGATGTTTGCCACAGCAGACGCAATGATATTGTTACCTTTGATGATGTCGCAGCTGCTGCTCTTGAAGAGGAAGGAAGCGCCAGCCTTGCTGGCCTGCTTGACTGACAGGAAGTTGACCTTTGCTGTGGGCTCCCAGAGCACGTCGCGCAGGACGACCACAGGCTTGTTGGTGGCCTCGTCCAGCAACACGACGTCTCCAATGCCGTAGGCCTTGGATGAGCTGCCATTGCCGTAGTGCACCATGATCTCCTCGGGCAAGCAGCGCATGTTGAACAGCAGGTTCTGGTTGTTGGTGATGTGGCGCCCAGCACCAGAATCGATGATCCAGTCGTCCTTGCTGTCGGTGGGCAGGTCCGGGTAGGCGACGTTGACAGTGATGGTTGCTGCCATGGCCGCCACGCGCTGGGGCCGCTGGTTGCCTGCCGGGCGCTGCTGCTGTTGGGCATTGCCACCATTGTTGTTGTTGTTGTTGTTTGTTGTTGTTGTTGTTGTTGTTGTTGTTGTTGTAGCGGTTGGGGCCACTGTTGTTGAAGCGGCGGGCGAGGTCTGCCTGGCGCTTGCGGCACTCTGCCTTGATGTGGCCGGGCTTGTTACAGTAGTAGCAGTAGGGGCCACGGGACTTAAAGGCGTTGTCGGGGCCAGGGCGGTAGCCGGTGTTGCCAAAGGGCATGTTGCTGTTGCTGCTATTGTTGAAGAGCCTGCTGCTGTAGCTGCTGAAGGCCTGGGCCCGGAAGGTCTGGCCGCTTCCACGCTGGTGCTTTTGTTCCACAACCAGGGCCTTGGCCAGCAGCTCGTCGAGGGTTGGCGCAGCGGGGTTGTTCTCCAACACAGTGACCAGCATGCTGTATTCTGGGGGCAGGCCGGACATGACGTTGGGGACGATGTCTGACTCCTCCAAGTCGCTGCCAGCAGCCACCAGCCGGTTGAGCAGGGAGCGAGCTCGCCCAATGTAGCAGCTGACAGACTCGCCGGGCTCCATCTTGAGCTTGCTGAGGTCCCGCTGCAAGCTGAGCAGGCATGCGGTGCTGCGCTGCTGGAATACGGCTTCCAGAGCATTCCACGCGGCATTAGCGTTGTCCACGTCGCGAATGGTCGACAGGAAGTGGTCCTCGACGTGGGAACGGATGTAGGCGAGGGCCTTGCTGCTCTGGGGGTGCTCAGGGTCCTGAATGGCCTCGAAGCAGTCCTTGATGGTCAGGAAATCCCTCATGCGCACTGTCCAAGTGAAGTAGTTGTTGTCAGAGAGCTTTGGGACGCCATACTTGCTCGCAGTCATGTTGCCGAGTCAACACCGCGAACAACAGTAGCTCTGTGAAGCAGCAACTTGCTACGCTGCGATTGTGTCCGCCAAGCCTGGAGACAGGTCGGCAAATCCCGAACGAAAGTCGAGCAAAAACTCCTGTGCGCAGTGGAAGCGTGGCTATGGGCTCATAACCTGTTGAAATACGGGCAGAAATCGCACTGGCACTTGCAAACCTTGCAGCGACTTTTGTTACCAGTTTGAGAGCTTTCACCAGCTATAAATACTCTTCAGAATAGCTTCCAGAAACTTCGACAATCTTCTACAACCTCAGATTGTGGGAGAATCCACATCCTTCGAGATGCTTCTAGAAGCTTCCAGATATAAGTACTGTATTATATTCCAAAGGTCCCAGGTTCAAATCCGGCCTCAAACAAAGCACAATATTTTTCATTCTACTCAGAAATACTGAACTCTGTGAGCATGTGCGATATAATGTGCGATGCAAGGCAGACTGAATAATAGCCATATCTCAACAGCTCGCAACTATACACGACCGAAATAAAATTTTCCAAACGTGCACTGAAGCATCGGTCCTGGTCTGATTAATTCAGCGATTGCTGACAAGCTGTTTGCCATGCGTGTCTTGTTTTTCCTGCGTGTTTTTTTTTTCCTGCGTGTTCACGTGGGTGGTCTGCAAAAATTCATGGAGCATGCAAGAAACTTTCAACGACCCAGAGAAAATTCTCCAGACGAGCACTGAAGCATCGGTCCAGGTCTGATTATCGCAGCGATCGCTGACAAGCAGTTTGCCATGCGTGTCTTGGTTTTCCTTGGTGTTCACGGGTGTGGTCTGCAAAACTTCTTGGAGCATGCAAGCAACTATACACGACCAAAATGAAATTCTCCAGACGAGCGCGGAAGCATCGGTCCTGGTCGGATTTTCGTAGCGATTGTTGGCGAGCTGCATTCCATGCGTGTCTTGTGTTTTCTTTGTGTTCACGTAGGGGATCTGAATAATTCTAAGAGCATGCAAACAACTATACACGACCGAAATAAAATACTCCAGTCGAGCACCGAAGCATCGGTCCTGGTTTGAGTGTCGCAGCAATCGTCAGCAAGCCGTATACCATGAGTGTTTTGTTTTTCCTCGGTGTTCACGCAGGTGGTCTGAAATAACTCCAGGAGCATGCAAGCAACTTTCAACGACCCAGAGAAACTTCTCCAGACGAGCACCGAAGCATCGGTCCTCGTCTGATTTTCGCAGCAATCGCTGACAAGATGTTTTTTTTTTTTTTTGAAGTAAATTGGTTACATGGGCTGGACCAAGCAACAACGAATTTACTCCGTAAAAGATCCTTAAAGAGGATGGGGCAACCTGTTCTGACACCCACACCACAGCTCTCTTCTCGAGATGCTGTCACAGGGCCATATAGATAGCTCCGTGAGGAGGAGCAGCCATAAAGGCATCCAGGACCAGGACAAGATGTTTGCCATGCGTGTCTTGTTTTTCCTGCGTGTTCACGGGGGTGGTCTGCAAAAATTCATGGAGCATGCTCGCAACTATACACGACCGAAAAAAAATTCTCCAAACGTGCACCGAAGCATCGGTCCTGGTCTGATTAATGCAGCGATTGCTGATATTTTTTTTTTGAAGCAAGAAAGTTACAAGGGCTGACCTACATAACTGTGCACTTGCTCCAAAAAAAGATCCGTTGAGAGAATGAGGCAACCTGTTCCGCACTCACCCCACAGGTCTCTTGTACCAAGAGACACTGTCACACGATCATGCAGACAGCCCCGTGCGGGGCAGCCCCGAAAGGCATCCAGGACCTGACCGAGTGCCCAGACTCCACTAAAATCACTGTCAGCTATCAATGCATGGTGACTTGCACACTTCTAAAAGCTGCACTTTACAGGCAGCATTACGCCACGCACACACACACACACACACACAAGATGCCTATTTGCAGGTGAGGGATTGTCGACACAGACAATCACCACCTGACTATTTCTAGATATTCCACTTTATGCAAAGCACATCCTGCTATAGACCAAACACACACCAATGGGACCTGTGGCATTATGTCCTCAATGACAACAATACAGTCACACACCAACACACACACACAGGCTTGTCTGCGCATGTCTGCGTACATCACCATGCTCTGCTACCCACACGCATGCATACATAGCGTAGCCCAGCCATCAACATAGCCTTTGCCATACTATTATGCAACACATCACACCGAGCAACGACAGCCGCTACTCCAACAAATGCAATTGCATTGCATATCCTGCCCGAGCCGTCAAAACAGACCACCACGCCTCCTATACCCGGGCCCAACCCATCACTCACATGCCAGCCGTGCTGGCCCGAACCTCGATGCGACCATTTGTGCCCACCCTATACAGTGCTCCCCACTTCTGCCAAAAGTCAACAAGTTTGATCTCAGGCGACCTTCCTTGCAGCCATGCAAACGGTATCCCACAACCCAACCTAACATCTACTTCCACCCTATCCCATTCCCTCTGAATTTGCTGCCGTAGCTCTGATAAGCTGTTTGCCATGCGTGTCTTGTTTTTCCTGCGTGTTCACGTGGGTGGTCTGCAAAAATTCATGGAGCATGCAAGCATACACGACCAAAATACAATTCTCCAAACGAGCACCGAAGCATCAGTCCTGGTCTGATTATTGCAGCGATCGCTGATAAGCTGTTTGCCATGCGTGTCTTGGTTTTCCTTGGTGTTCACGGGTGTGGTCTGCAAAACGTCTTGGAGCATGCAAGCAACTATACACGACCAAAATGAAATTCTCCAGACGGACGCTGAAGCATCGGTCCTGGTCGGATTTTCGCAGCGATTGTTGGCGAGCCGTATTCCATGCGTGTCTTGTGTTCTCTTTGTGTTTTTTTTTTCTTTGTGTTCACGTAGGGGATCTGAATAATTCTAAGAGCATGCAAGCAACTATACACGACCGAAATAAAATACTCCAGACGAGCACCGAAGAATCGGTCCTGGTTTGAGTGTCGCAGCAATCGTCTGTAGCAAGCCGTATACCATGCGTGTTTTGTTTTTCCTCGGTGTTCACGGAGGTGGTCTAAAATAACTCTAGGAGCATGCAAGCAACTTTCAACGACTCAGAGAAAATTCTCCAGACGAGCACCGAAGCATCGGTCCTCGTCTGATTAATGCAGCGATCGCTGACAAGATGTTTGCCATGCGTGTCTTGTTTTTCCTGCGTGTTCACAGGGGTGGTCTGCAAAAATTCATGGAGCATGCAAGCAACTATACACGACCAAAATACAATTCTCCAAACGAGCACCGAAGCATCAGTCCTGGTCTGATTATTGCAGCGATCGCTGATAAGCTGTTTTCCATGCGTGTCTTGGTTTTCCTTGGTGTTCACGGGTGTGGTCTGCAAAACGTCTTGGAGCATGCAAGCAACTATACACGACCAAAATGAAATTCTCCAGACGAACGCTGAAGCATCGGTCCTGGTCGGATTTTCGCAGCGATTGTTGGCGAGCCGTATTCCATACGTGTCTTGTTTTCTCTTTGTGTTCACGTAGGGGATCTGAATAATTCTAAGAGCATGCAAGCAACTATACACGACCAAAATAAAATACTCCAGACGAGCACCGAAGAATTGGTCCTGGTTTGAGTGTCGCAGCAATCGTCAGCAAGCCGTATACCATGAGTGTTTTGTTTTTCCTCGGTGTTTACGCAGGTGGTCTGAAATAACTCCAGGAGCATGCAAGCAACTTTCAACGACCCAGAGAAACTTCTCCAGACGA
>CADDIJ020002516.1:0-17828 GCA_902809745.2 Tetradesmus lagerheimii | reverse complement strand
GCTGCAATCCACTGCGTTTCAGCCCTTGTCGATGCATTCAAACATTTAGTTAAATCAAAACAAGAAGGTCCGGCCTTTTAGAGGGCAACCAGAGTTTCGTCTGGCCCAGATATCGACACAACAGTGCCAGCAGGGACACGCATCTGCTACTTACAGCTGTATGTAGAGCAGTTTCAACAGAACACAATGCAACATACCTTCTGTTCATACTTGTCGAACTGCTTTTGCAGTTTGGGGGCTGTTCACGTCACTGAGACTGCCGCAGGCCAGGCCTTAGGCATGAGGGACACGGCTTACAGGACAAGAGGGTTGTTAACTCAAAGTTCAGAGCCAATTTCACTATGAAATATAGAAAATACACATGAAATTGAGATGCAAAAGATGCAACTGTTGCTGCAAAAGATGCACAACAGCTGCAACAGATGCAGACAAGGGTTCTTCCACTGCAACAGATGCACTTTCTCTGCAATAAAGGCACAGTGGGCTGCAATACCCTGTTACAGGGTTCCCAAAACAGGGTTTTACATTGCTAATAATTACTAACCCTCTATTGCATTAGTCATGCATCTATTGCATTGCATCTATTGCAGCCCACTGTGCCTTTATTGCAGAGAAAGTGCATCTGTTGCAGTGGAAGAACCCTTCTCTGCATCTGTTGCAGCTGTTGTGCATCTTTTGCAGCAACAGTTGCATCTTTTGCATCTCAATTTCATGTGTATTTTCTATATTTCATAGTGAAATTGGCTCTGAACTTTGAGTTAACAACCCTCTTGTCCTGTAAGCCGTGTCCCTCATGCCTAAGGCCTGGCCTGCGGCAGTCTCAGTGACGTGAACAGCCCCCAAACTGCAAAAGCAGTTCGACAAGTATGAACAGAAGGTATGTTGCATTGTGTTCTGTTGAAACTGCTCTACATACAGCTGTAAGTAGCAGATGCGTGTCCCTGCTGGCACTGTTGTGTCGATATCTGGGCCAGACGAAACTCTGGTTGCCCTCTAAAAGGCCGGACCTTCTTGTTTTGATTTAACTAAATGTTTGAATGCATCGACAAGGGCTGAAACGCAGTGGATTGCAGCATCGTGTTTACAAGACGGGGGGTTCTACCGTTAGACCCTCGCTCCGGTAGGCGTGATTCACAAGCAATTCTGTCTGCATGCAACTTCCTGACCTGACGGTTGATATGACTCTTGCACGCATTAGCACGATCAGCCGCCGCTGCAACATCCACACCATACTTGCACAGCAAACTCTGCACATACTTATGCCAAGGTGTAACCGCAGCAGCGCCACTAGGACTACGTGGAGAATTACATGTTTGGATTCGGTCCCCGGCTGACCTACGCGGACTCTGCTGGCCGCAACATGCAGGTGGTCAAGTTCAAGCGGTCACTGCTAGGCTGGTGAGCAACATCCCTTGGTGGCATTGTTTGGTTACGTGCATAAGTGACTTGCCTGTGCGGCTTGTGCAGTCATGCAGATGCTGATGCAGTGTGCGTCTTGTGCAGCTGAAGCCAGCATGTTTCTAGCATGCTTCCAGTGCCTCCTGATTAGGAAGTCACTGATGAGCCAGGCCCTGACCTGACCTGCCTCACTGCTTCTCTTCTGCTGTATGCTTAGGTGCCCCACCCTGGCCAACAGCAACAGCAGCAACAGCCAGCAGCCCCGGACACAAACATGGCGGCGGCAGCAGCGGCGGCGCAGGGCCTTCCCACAAGAAGGCGAAGCCTGGCAACACAGCCCGGCATATCCAAGCCAAGGCGCTGCTGCAGAGGACACTCACGCAGCTGCAGGCAGAACACCCAGAGCTGCTGCCACGCACGCAAGGCTCAGCGCAGCAGCAGAGCAGCAACGCAGAGAAGCTGTACAAAGTGTATCAGACCCACAGAAACAGCCAAACCCTGCAACAGTTCTTACAGTGCCTCAGCAACTACAACCAGAAAGGAACCAATCTCAAGAACTTAGCGAACCTCAATGCCAGGCTTACCCACCTATTGCACCCGCCACACGCTCCTCCGTGAAGGTGCCATACAGGGCAGGGTAGGCGAAGCTGGCAGCGTCACCCCCAAACTTACAGCCCAGCCTGTGGCTTGGCTGCTCCCAAAGCAGCAGGGTCTCGCCAATTTGGCGCCAGCAAGAGGATGGCATTGTTGGGAGTGCGCTGAGTCCCAGTGATGCTGGCCTCACCACCGCTGCTGCTGCTGCTGCTCCTGCCCCTGTGCCTGCTGCTGCTTTCTCCGCAGCTGCTGCTGCTTTCCAGCCCGCTGCTGCTGCTGCTGCCTTCACTGCCGCTGCTGCTTGCAGCACTGCTGGAGGCACTGCCAGCCCCCCGCTGCTGCTTGACAATGGGCTCTGCTGGTGACACTGGCTGCAGGTAGGTCAGCACCACAAAAGCCAGCGCAGTTATGCTGGCCAGGCACAGGCCGCTGCAAGCTGCAGGCAGGATATCATGAAACTCTGGCATGCCAAAGTCCATGTAGCCCTTGCAGTGGTAGTAAACTGCACTGAAGCCTGTGCCTAGTGTTGCCTGGAACTGCGCCAGCAGCCCGCTGAGACCAAGCAGCCACACAGGCGGCTCACCCTCCAAGCCAGGCATGGAGCTGTGGTCCCACGCTCCCCGCGCTGTCTCTGCCTGGCATGAGCCCAGGTACAGGTGCTGCGCCCTTGCCAGCAGGGCCTGCGCAGCCTGCCGCACTTGGAATGCTGCGCTGGTTGTGGCAAACTGGCCGCCGCTGGTCAGCCTGCTGGGATGGTACCACAGGGGGTCGCCGCGCTCCTTGAGGGCCAGCTGCTGAGCACTGCAGGCAGGGCATGGGAATACAGTGCGGCAACGCACAGTCAGCAGCATGAAGGCAAGTGACCTTGGATGGATGCCACTGATGCAGGGGGATTTGCATGCCAACTGGCAGTCAAGCATCCTTCACAACACACCCGCACATGCAGCATCAGCAAAGCTGGTTTAGCTTGGGAATGTTGCTTACTTAATATCCTTCAGTGCTGACAGCAGCTCAGCCTCCCAGTAGAGCACCTTCTCCACGGCATTGTTGAAGCTGACTGGCATGGCTTTGAAGCGTGGCTTTGAGGTGCCTGCCACTGCTGCTGCCGCATTTTTGGTTCTGCCAGGAGGCCGCCCACCCTGCGATAGCAACACAAACGCACATGCAGGCATGTTGTGATGACATAAACATTGACGACTAATCATGGTCTGTTGCTGGCTCAACAGCAACAGCCGAAGGAGCAAAATGCACGTGTATTCTTGGCAGTAGGGGCTGTGATTTTGGTGTTGTGCTACATCAGAGTTTTGGACTTGGAGGTGCCTGATCAATTGAAAGCAAAAGCCTGATGTATGCACCAAGATACATCAGGTGGCTCTCTGATCTAGCACTGCAAGCCCTTTGCATGTTCGGTAGGCTTGTGCATTTGCAGAGCTTCTGCAAGCTGTCCTGGTATGCACACACAGTGAGCAGGCCACTGCTGGCACCTTGCAGTTCCACCAGGCTTCCATCAAGCGGGTGATGGTCCTGGAGTTGGCAGGGAAAGCCAGGTCAACCTGCAATAAAATCAAAGTGTGAGCTTGTGTAACACACAGCTGCTGAGAGCTGTTGACACTCCCAACTCACCTGCAGCTGCTGAATCCTGCCATCAGCCTTGAACTCAATGTGTCGCTTGCAGCTGACCAACGCCTCTGATGGCAGAGCTAGAGTGCGCCCCAGCCACAGTGCCAGCCTGAACTCCTGTATCAACTGTGAGTGGGTCAGCAGCAGCACATTCAACAGGCTAAGAGCTGATGCCAGCAACACCTTACTTACCTGGTCCTGGGGTTCAGCTCCAGCGACATCGCAGCCAAACTGGCACACACCATAGACTCCCACTGCTGTAGGTCACCATTCACAAGCACATCGAATGCATCTACTCCAGCGTGTTCAGCCCTCTGCTGTAGGCGCCGCAGAGCAGCCTGCTGGACTGCACTGCTGCTGCTGCTGCTGCCAGGCAACCGCTGCAGAGGCTGCATGTGCCTGCCCAGAAGCCCTGCAATAGGAAATACCCTTGCAGAAACTCTGTTGTGTGCAGCAGACACATCTTGAGAATCTGCTGCAGAGGTGAGGCTGCTGCTGAAGGACACAAAGAGCAGACGGGTACGTGCAGCACATCTGCAGCCACACGAGGCATGCATAACAGTCAAACGTGTGTTGAACATTTTTAGATCACCTTGAACACCGGGCAGCTTCTGCACAGCAGGCAGCATCGTGTGCTGCTAACTGCTTGCCAATTGGCTTCTGCTGCTGCTGCTGCTGCTTGCTGCTTGTGGTTTCCTAGCTGCTGCTGCCGGTTAACTAGGGTTACTGAATGCACTTCGTTAGCGTACTTCAGAGCTCCGCAGGTTGCATCGCTACCTTCCACACGACAACACAGGATGCGTTTGATGTCTGTGGCCGTTGCAGTTCGATCGCCTGTTCAAAAGTCATTGTAATACTTCTAGATTTTGCTTTAACGTGTTCCAGATGCAAAGGTAAGTCCAGACTGCACCACCGTCTTCAGCCCCAGCAGTTGTACATGGAGGCAGCAATTGTACAGTGTACTCCTTGCCCACTTGCACAACTACCCCCATTCTGCTTCTGTTGTTGAGGCTTTGAGCATATATATGCGTAGGACTTGTGTGGAGATAGTGGTAGGATCATGTGACCATGTGATGCGGTTGGAGCAGCAGTCACACTCAGTATGATATGTCTCAGCATGGTTGGGTGTTTGTGTTGCTTGCCTTGCGAACAGCCACCGCTTAACCCATCCACCCACCAACCCACCAATCCACTTGGTCACCGATCGCCTCACTTATTACAAAGCAACACATTAGACCTGACCAAGTGCAAGGCAACTTTTATATAGCGAGGCAGGATCAGAAACACTCAATTCGACAAAACACGCATTCTCGTAACGTCAAGCTAAAATAGGAGGCACCGCTTGGGCGCACTGGTATTTTTGCAATTGTCTTGGACAAGATCTGGGCTAAGGGGGGGGGGGGCGATCATAGTGGATTCCACAGCCAGCACTTCAGTGTGCATGTTTGCCTGTAGTTGGCCATCATCATCATCATGTTACCCATTAAGCCATAGCATCAACGCCATCGGCCCCGCGCCCCTCAGGAGCGGAAGAAAGAGGGAGCACTGCTCCATTGTGTTTGCAATTATTACGCACATCCCAAGCTTGGACAAGATACTCAGCAATGCTCCTAGATATCACTCGGCACACCCCCCTACTACCCCAAATATCATCAGAAACAAAACGCAACAACTTAGTGGATGCATCAGTCAACGACAACACATTGCGCAATGGGGCCGATGGCGTTGATGCTATGGCTTAATGGCAACATGATGACATTTCAATTTTTCAGCGCCGCCAGCAACATCACGCAAAACAGACCGAATTTCATCAAGCATAGTATCCCTCTGAGCAGAAGTAGCGGGACAATCAAACATCAGATGTGACAAAGACTCAACACCCTGACCACAAGCAGGACATGCTGTGTTAGAATCAGCTCTGCTGCCGCCATAACGACTGGTACGCTCATGCACACAAAGACAGCCCATTCGAACACGCATCAGCAACTCAATACCACGCGTTGGCGCACCAGAACACAAAAAGGGCCTAGCCCTTTTAAAACGCATGGCATCAGCATGTGTAGGGTGCACATGCGTGATGTAACGGCTCAAAGTAGAGTGCTGCAGTGATTCACAAACAATTGTGTCTGCATGCAGCTTCCTGACCTGACGGTTGATGTGATTCTTGCACGCATTAGCTCGATCAGCCGCCGCCTCAACATCCACACCATACTTGCAAAGCAAACTCTGCACATACTTATGCCAAGGTGTCACCGCAACAGCACCACTAGGGCGCTTCCACTCAGCTGAAAACACCTGATGTGGCAACCGACAGTTCTGCATACGCTGAACCCTAAAGTAATACTCCATCGCCCTCTGATGAAGCCACATGTGCAATGGCTTCACACCCCATTCAGCCAGAACAAGTGAAGTGCAAGGGCGCTCCTTGCCACAACGCATTGAGCACTTGATGATGTCAGTCTGCACTTTGTCAATCTGCTGCAGTTGCCTCGCAGTTGACGGAAACCAGACCTCACTGCCATATTCAACAATCGGGCGAACGCATGTAAGCAGAATGATACGCTTTACTTCCACGCTGATGAGCCGGCTCTTCCAAACCGGCATGAGCCCACCCTTCACACGATGCACTTTTGCCAACATCTTCTCAAAGTGCGTATTCCAGTTGCAGGCATTGTTGAACCACAGGCCAAGGTAGCAGTACTCTGATACAACAGGCACAGGCACACCATTCCATGTAGTTGGCCATGTCAAAAACTGCTGACAGAGCCCCAAGGGCCTGACAACTCAACCAGATTCAGCTTTCACTGGGCGGCAGTGATCATGCTAGACCTTGTTTTGGCCAGGAAACACAACACGTAGCACAGTATGGCCTGCCGCATGGCGGCTGGATTTCATTGACCCCAGGCACACAGTCTCAAGGCTGCGCATGGTACTTCGCGCTGACATGGTCCATGGCCTGCTGGACCGCAGTTGTCAGTGCTTCAACATTTGGCCCGTCAAGGGGGAAGTGCTTGTGGCCTAGCTCTGCAGCCATGTTGAGGTAGTGAAAATTGCCTCCTGCCCCAAACTCCACAACAGCACCCCGGTGAGGGCGCATCCACATCTGGTTGGTCAGGGCTGCGCCATGGATGCCCACCAACACAGCTGTCCGTGTTAGGAGCACCACCTGTTCTGGGTACAAATCCTCCACACTCAGCTCCACAGCCTGTTGTTGATAGTGGAGAGCAGCAATGTAGAAGCAGGAATGGGTGGAAGCAACATGTCCGTGTACGTGGCAACACCAACACCAACACCAACACTTCAAGCAAGAGCAACAACTAGACGTGCTGTGGAAGATACATGGCCGGCCAACCAAGAGACAACTTTAGCTCAGCAGTGAATGTCTTGAATGTGCAGGCTACACTTCGAGCTGTATCTGTAAGTAAATTGCAGTGCCACAGACGTTGTATCAAGCGACTGCCAACCGCTGGCCTGGTGCTTTGGCTATGCACACACCCCTTTCACATACCCACATAACAAGCCAGTCCTGCCTCAGGCAGCCTGCAGAGTGTTATCAAGCTTCTTCCCCTGTCACTTACCCTGAAGTTGAAGGAAACATTGGTGGGCTTGCAGCCTGTGGATGGTGGTACTGGGCGTGGCTTTTGCCACCATCCAAAAACAGGCGGCGCGCATGCTGCGAGGTTCCACTCCAACACTGCAAGCTCCAGCCCCTTCACGATTGCGTCCTCTGTTTCGTGGGATATATCCCTGCTGGCTTGCCAACCTGTCAACCCCCCTCCTGCTTTCATGGCTTGCCCAAACCATGACCGGCTGAGCCACACCACATTTAGCCGTCGGTGCTGTGGTGTTTTGATCAGTGTGTCAACGTTGGAGTGGAGAGAGCGCGTACTGCTGCTGCTATTGCTGTGCCAGCGCCTGCTGTCGTTGCTGCTGCTGCCGCCGCTGCTGTTGGTGTGGCGGAGCTGTCCGCTGGCGTTGCTGTTGTTGTTGCTGCTGCTACCATTTCCGTTGCGGTTGTGGGTGCTGCTTCTGCTGCCTACAACACCAACTGGCGTTAGTAGCCGACTTTTTGTCAACCCATTAATCACCGCTCTCACATTGTGTGCATCATAAATGGGCTGCTCAGCCGCCGGCAGGACCTCCCTGAACAGATATCGCAACCAGTGCGAGGCTGCCATCAGCACCGTTGAAGGACATGCCCCTGCGCCGCGAATGCCCTCATATCCCAGGAAGGCTCGGGCAGGGCTGGCGTAATGTGCGTGAATGCTGTCCTCAAAGCAGATTTGCCTATTGGCCAGTGTGGGATTGTCCATGGTGAGGACAGGGTAAGGGTGAGCAAGCCGTTGCCAAATGCCAAGGAAGGGGCCTGGGATGAAGTGATCAGCCAGAATCACCTACAAATAACGCAAAAGGGTGATGCGCAGCAATCTGTCATTGTTAGGCGTGGTCCAGACACGTCTGAAAGCCGCAAAACCAGCGGTGCCAATGTGCCACTGGCCAAGCGCTCAACCATAGCCAATGACGTAAAAAACTCTGCGACATCCACAGTGATCACGCGTACATGCTTTGGGCTGAAATGTGCACGGCTGCATGGGAAGATCTTCTTAGCTGCACGCAAGGGACGAGGGGTGTGGCCCAAGGTGAGAACAGTGCTTTAGCAGATAGTATCAGAAGACCTGCCACACAGCTGCTTGCAGTTGCGTACTTGACTCAAGTTTGGGCTGTATGTTGATGTACATGTGACTGTTTTATCAAAGCAGATTGTGCGGAACTGCCTACAATGTATGAATCCAACTTCAACCTCAAAGAGGCACTTATGAAATGGGAGAGTCGCCACCTGAATCTATCCGCAAGCAGAACATGCAAGACGGCTGCCAACCCCAAGTGCTAACCCCTCACCTTCGCCAATAAGGCACGCCACACACAAAAGCCTGCATATTGCATGGCCATGTGCCATTTGCATACCACCCACCTGGATTCCTGGTAATTGCTTACTGTTGTTGAGCACAGCCAAGGTCAGGAAGGCCTGAACAAGCGACTGCAACAAACAAATCACATAGGGGAACATGCAGCGCAGACATGGCAGAATGAACAACCCGTTCGGGGCGGCCTGTGTCCAGCAAATCAGTCATCAAGGGGCTCTCGTTATGCACATGTTTAAGAATGTGGGCTTTTGCGTCCAACATAGCCATGCCTTACTGACTTGCTGAACACAGTACAACAACATGATAATGTCAGTGCTTGTGTGTTTGCCTGCTGGCAGCCTGTGGGATTGCTGCATCAATTTTGGGTTGGAAGTCATTCAAAGGGCACAGTAACTGCTCAATGTACGTATGCCAATGCTCATGTCCCATGGGCACAAGTGCTTTGAGATGTGAAACAACATACAAGACTTGACAGGCATGCTGTGGCAGACCTACGCAGAAACAGGCCAAAACCGGTCTCGGGGTGCTTGCGTTGTAATTGAGAGTACCGCCTTGCGGTGAAAGTATCCACTTGTAACAACCTACCCAAAAATAGCCATCTGACTATGCAGACGCTGGACAAGCTATCTTACTAAACCTGCTGGTGCCCAACTTGTGGCCCTCCAGCAAATCCATGTGCATACTAGCACCAACCCCATAGTGCGCTGCTTTACCTGTGTATGGTGGTAGGGGTTTGTAGGGTCCAGCCGGGTGACAAACATCACAGGGTGGCTGACTACGTCACTCCCGCTGCTGCTGCAACGTGCTTGAAGCACTCCTGGCTCCATCTGCTGCACAGCAGACTTGAACCATGGAAGCTGCTCGCGTTGTAGCCGTCTGTCTGAGATTGGCCCTGTGGAAGCAGCTGCTGCTGTCTGATTGTGCATGTGGCACTGCAGCTCCACTGAACCTGGTTCGCCTTTTGGGAGGTAACCTTCATGTCTCGACTCACCCTGGGGAGGGGGAGAGCCCATGAAAGACGTCGTGTTCACGACGATGTTGCTGGCCCTGCATGCCAACCCTTCCCCACCACGGACAGGGTACACACAACAGTCAACCTGGCTGGTTAGCTGCTGTGCCGGCACAATGGAGGCAGGAATACACAGCGTGCTACAGCTGGATCGAAACTGGCTGACAAAGTTTGCTCCATGAGTGCGCTGGCAGGACACCGACACTTCTGTCCCCTCCTGAGCTGCATCTGCTGCTGCGTAACTGAGCCACAGTCCCACATCCAGCCTCAGGTCATTCTGGGTCGCTGCTGCTGGTGGGTTTGCTTCAGTTTTGAGCTTTATGGCATGTGCATCAGATTCCGGGTGAGCCTGCTTACGGACAGATGCATCTGGACAGCCAACAGCAGCAGGTCTGTTCCGCCAGTGCAACAGCAGGCGATGTGGGTTGCTGAAGAGCTGCAGATGAACAAGTACTGTCGTACTGAAGAAAAACCCCACTCCAAGCATGCAACACAGCAAAGCTATATGTGAGCGCTTCATATGGGGCTGTCTTCTTAGAAGGGTACTTAGAGTATCTGTGGTATGGGTCTGGGTGACCAAAGTAAAACTCTCGTACTGTAGGTGCCGTCTTTATTATTGTAAGATTTTAGAGGATGAGTTGCAGTAACTTAAGGCTCTGGAACGCGCTGCTTGAAAAGTGGTACTTTCGGGGCTCGGCTGAAAACCATTATCTCCGTGTTAACACCATCTCGTTCCAGCAGACGACCACGAACATACTAATCAAAACCTAACGGTTTATATTTGCCATTGCTATACGCCAAAGCGCGCACTTCATCAACAGGCGCTTCCAAAGAAAACGACATACTGCTAGCACACGACAGGCACGCAGCAGATGTCCGCAGAGGAGTAGTTACTACAACATCTGCTCTGGTTCGAGAGCTGCTGAACAGCAATGGCGCTTGTCACTCCTAGATAAGCGAGTGGAGGCACCATGCGCTCACCATGGCTGAGCCCAATGAAGTAGTCAGTGATGTTCTCAGTAGCTTGTTAGTCAATTTTATCTTAGAGAAGCGCGGCAGCCTGCCAAAGCTGCACAACAGGACCGGCAAGCTCAAGAAACGATTTGACTCAAAGCAGCACCCCAATTTCATTTACCAGCTTCCCAACCCTACAACAGCAGCCTTTGATCCTTCGAGAAAAGGACTCAACAGCCTCAAGCCAGCTTCCTTCTACCTGCTGAACAGCTGCGTGGTGCTGTGGGCACCTCGGATTTACTTCAACCACTGCAACATCAAGGGCCGCTGCCATCTGTGCCAAAAGCCTGCAAGCCCGCATGGCTGAAATAACAGCATCAGGCGCATATGTGGCCTGTATGGCACATACTACCTGTTCGGCAGCCGCTTCAAGTGCACAGATTGTGCAGGTGGGTGGGTGTCAGGCTGGCACTGTCAACAGCACGTGATGGTCACCCAGAACTGTCACCCAGTTGTGCTACAGCAGCCTGACGTCACATGATTTCAATGTGAGCTACGCAACTACCACACTTTACACCAGCAGCTCATGTACGCTTACATGTCGCCCTGACACTGACTGGATACTGTGTACATTTGATGCTGACCAATGCAGGGCTCAAGGCTGGCCGAACATACTCCCCAGCAGAGGTGGCTGTGCAAGTTGCAACGTTGCCCACTGAGGAGGAGGAGCAGCAGCAGCAGCAGCAGCAGCTCTCTGCTGAGCCTCCACAGCAGCAGCAGGCTGCTGAGCCGCTGCAGCAGCAGCAGCAGCAGCAGCCTGCTGTTGCAGGACAGCCTGGGCAGCAACAGCGGCAGCATTGAACACCGCAGCGTAAGCCCACTGAGAAGCAGCATGAGCAGGCAAAACCAGGCAGAAAGAAGCAGCAGCAGGCAGCTCGGCGAAACACCTTGCAGGCCAAGCAAGACAAGCAGCAGAAGCACCTCACATTCATGGCCTACGACAAGGACGTGCTAGCGCAGATGCCAGCGTTTGTGCAACAGGTGGTGCCATTTCTAACAACGGCCAAGGGAGCAGTGGATGTTTCACTGCTTCAACTGCTGAAGACTCTTGCAGTAAGCGATGTTGCCTTCAGCAACATGGTCAGTCGGCTGCAGGAGCTGCACCACTGGTAGTACTACAAGCTGATGCTGGTCTACTACAGCTTTGCTGCCACCATCAAGGAGGTACATGAGGAGATGTTGGGTGCACAAGCTGTGGGCTGGCAATGCTGTTTGGATGCCTTGCAGCATGTTGCTTCATTGAGATACGTCAGTTATAACACGACATATGCAGACTGTGCAGCTGCTCTGTCTATGGTGTGACAATCAACTGATGCTGTGCCTGCTGTTGCTGCTGCTGCAGGCCCCAAACAGCGCACAATGTTTGAGTGCTGGGCTGGCCAGGAGCAAGAGGAGGACTCGGATGGTACAGACAGTGGTGATGATGACCAGCTGCCCCTGCTGAGGCACCCTTATGGGATGAGCCTGCGCCCTTTGGCAGCAAGGAGGACGCTGGCCTGTACACTCCATCAGCACCTTGGCTCACAGACGTCTTCCTGGCCAGCACAGAGAAAGAGCGCGAGTGAGTGTGATGCTACTGGCTGTCATAACTCAACTCTACACTGAGCAGCTGCATCTCTGCGCAGAGTGCATGCATGCTGCTGCTGTGCATGCATGCTGCTGCGTGAATTTGCCTGGGCAGTGCCAGCCCACTGCAATGTTGTGCCCAGTGATCTGTAATTGCAGTTGCTGAAGCATACTGTCCTCTGCTCGCATGTGCAGGTACATGCAGCTTTGGCTGGCTGCTTGCTCTATGCGGCATGTTCCTGAAGCTGGACCACTCCTTCAAGGTGGTCAAGCTTGTGAGGGACTCGACAGGCCAGAAGCAGTTTGGCGCTGTGCTGTCTGTTATGAACGAGTTCTGCCAGGTGCGCGTACTCCTTTTGCCGATGGGGAAAATGTCTGCAGAGACTTCTGGAGCTGGATGCCATTTTAAATGGTATGGACGTAACAACTTCAGCGTGCTGGTAGCATGTGATGCACAAAGTGTCATCGGCCCTGGGAACATGACCTGCCATGTGTTGCATACTGCCACTCACTGGTGGTGCCTGCAAGGAATGTACTGCTCTGTATTGCTTTGCAGGTGCTGGCCAGCTTTCCAGCTGAGACTAAGTCTCTGATGGAGTTGGCACCTGAGCTGGAGAAGATTGCGAGGAGCTACCAGAAGATGGGAGCATCTTATGAGCAGGTAAGCAATCTGCACTTGAGCTGTACTTGTTTGTTGTGACACAGCTTGGCTCAGTTGTGTTGAATCAAATCAGTTACATCAGCAGTTCTCTGTTGTGCATGGTTCCATGTGCTGATCACCACACCATGCTCAATGTCACTGACTTCAGAACGAGGCATGCGGGCCATGGGCCGCCTACGTGGACGATGCCGCGGGCGCAGCAGCGCAGCTGAAGCGCCTCCTGCCCACCCTGCAGCACATTCTTGCTGACATCACGCATGTCATGAGGCGCTACAATGAGACTCTACAGCCGCGGCACTACAAAGCAGGTGCGAGCTTATAGCCAGTGGTGTGGGCTGTGTCTCTTGTAGAACATCAGGCATCAGTCTGCAATGTGCATGTATGTCTGCTTCATGATACCAAGTCAAAGTGTTATTTGCATCTGCCCTTGTTGGGATGCTTTCTACAGTGGCACATGCTTGCTTGTGTGCATGTGTGCTGATGCCAAATCTTCTGTGCCAACCTTGCATTGCTGCCGCAGCTGAGTTCATGCGGAAGTTGAGCGCTGCCATCTATGTGAGGTGCCCAGAAGACGTGCAAGCTGTGCGCGACTTCCATGCTGCTGGTGGTCGCAAAGCCCTGACCCCTGAGCAGCTGGCACAGAAGGATGAGAGCTACTGGAACTCAAGGTGCCGCAGGATGGCCAGGCCTGCAGAGCAGCTGAAGCGTGAGCTGCAGCAGCTGCTGTCTGAGTTCAGGGACTGCCCAGATCCTGACCTGAACAACGTGCAGCTGCTGACTGGGCTAACAGACCAGGTGCACGCGGCTGTGCTGCAGTTGATCGACAGCGGCAGCTTCTGCGGTGATTGGGGAATGCAATGACAAGGGCACCAGCTGCTTATGTCATAAGCGTTGTTTATAGCTGTGGCAGCAGACCAACAGATTAAACGCGCTCTCTTACTCAGCCCAGGCTTGCGTGCTTCACCACTTGTGCTATACAAGCTGTGCATCAGGTGCGCACTCTTCTCACCCAGCCTGTCACTGCCTGCTGCGTGCCTTACAGACCCCTTGACAACATCCAAGATGTACATCGTGCAGCTGCTGAGGCTGAGGCTGAAAGATTGCAGCAACGGCAGCAGCAGCAGCAGCGAATCCAGCTGGGAGGTGGCACGTACACGGACATGTTGCTTCCACCCATTCCTGCTTCTACATTGCTGCCCTCCACTATCAACAACAGGCTGTGGAGCTGAGTGTGGAGGATTTGCACCCAGAACAGGTGGTGCTCCTAACACGGACAGCTGTGTTGGTGGGCATCCATGGCGCAGCCCTGACCAACCAGATGTGGATGCGCCCTCACCGGGGTGCTGTTGTGGAGTTTGGGGCAGGAGGCAATTTTCACTACCTCAACATGGCTGCAGAGCTAGGCCACAAGCACTTCCGCCTTGACGGGCCAAATGTTGAAGCACTGACAACTAATGCAGAACCCTGTTACAGGGTTCCCAAAACAGGGTTTTACATTACTAATAATTACTAACCCTCTATTGCATTAGTCATGCATCTATTGCATTGCATCTATTGCAGCCCACTGTGCCTTTATTGCAGAGAAAGTGCATCTGTTGCAGTGGAAGAACCCTTCTCTGCATCTGTTGCAGCTGTTGTGCATCTTTTGCAGCAACAGTTGCATCTTTTGCATCTCAATTTCATGTGTATTTTCTATATTTCATAGTGAAATTGGCTCTGAACTTTGAGTTAACAACCCTCTTGTCCTGTAAGCCGTGTCCCTCATGCCTAAGGCCTGGCCTGCGGCAGTCTCAGTGACGTGAACAGCCCCCAAACTGCAAAAGCAGTTCGACAAGTATGAACAGAAGGTATGTTGCATTGTGTTCTGTTGAAACTGCTCTACATACAGCTGTAAGTAGCAGATGCGTGTCCCTGCTGGCACTGTTGTGTCGATATCTGGGCCAGACGAAACTCTGGTTGCCCTCTAAAAGGCCGGACCTTCTTGTTTTGATTTAACTAAATGTTTGAATGCATCGACAAGGGCTGAAACGCAGTGGATTGCAGCATCGTGTTTACAAGACGGGGGGTTCTACCGTTAGACCCTCGCTCCGGTAGGCGACACGGTACCTTAGCACTGCCAAGACAGCTAGTGGGGAGCAGTACACCAAAAGCTGCGTACGATCGAGGAAGCCAGTTAACGATGCCTTACGACTTGAAGAACACGTGTAGTCAATAAGAACATTCGATGTTGCCGCAGTGCGGCAAGACAACCTGAACATCCCTGCTTCCTAGCCTGCCAGGCGCGAATTGGACGTTGGTACGGAGTTGCCGGCGGCCTCGAACGCAGATGAGCAACACAGAGCGTACGCGACAAAACATGTTTCACATGGACCGACGGTATATGGTGTGTACCGCGTAAGAGTGGCTGCTGCATTCTGCGACCGAAAAGCTGGCGGTCGAGTGGCTGTACCCGGGGCCTCCAGCAAGCAGCTGCAGACCAGGCTGGGCTGCATAAGGTCCAATATGAATTGCACGGCATCCCGCCAGGTGCAGGTACGATTATCACCAACACTTGCAGCTGAATGCTCATTTTACTCTGTACAACCTTACACCTGATGATCTTGATGCCAGCAAGCATCATAGGTGGCAGCAGTGATAGTGCACACAGATGGCAACACCAAAGACTTCCTATAGACATCTATCAAACCAAGGAGCTCAGGTACAAGCAGCTCAGCTCTCCCCCTAGCTTCTGGCTTGAAACACACTTTGGAGGCCTCCATGCACATTTTGCATCGCTGCGCAGCAAGATCGAGCATGCCATGATGGCATGATGCCCAGCACGACCGAGCTCCTGCATCTAACTGTAATGCTGACACCGCGTCTCTACAAACAACAGAGGACAGTCCCCTAAGATGAATAAATACAACGTCGCATCCCAGCACATGCTCAGCATGGCAGTGCCATCATGTATAGAGTAAGGCAGAATCACACTATTGCTGGTGTAATATTCCAGAGCTGCACAGCGCAAGACACTGCGCACTGTGCTGCCATGTGTCAGTGCACAGAGACGAAGCAGCAGCTGCTGTTTCTGTCACATAACGGTTCCGACCCGTGCGAGCATGCAACACTTCCGTCACCGCCAGCGCTGCATCAGCCACCACACTAGCAGCACTTCACGTCAAACTGTCACAGCCGCGACAGCAACTTGCTGCCTGAGGCAGCAAACAGCGCCTGATGAGCAAGAGGTGCGACACCGCTTGCAGCATCTGCTCGCAATCAATGACACTGACACCGCCACCACACCACCACACACTCAGCGCACCCTCAACCTGGGTTAAACCCAAGCCAAAACACTAACCAGCAGGCCTTGGTGCTGGTGCGGGCCCTCCGCCAGGTGGTTTAGGCCCAGCAGCAGCACCCCCACCACCGGGAGGCTTAGGTGCAGCTGCAGGTGGCTTAGGCGCAGCCGGTGCTGCTGCCCCTGGCGGCCGCACTGAGGGCGGGTTGTTGGGCGACACGACTAGGTAACTCGACAAAAAGTAGATCGTGTTGGTGCTCGTTGGCGGGCCGTTGTACCCCACGGCAGCTTCAACAATGAAGTTGGCTTCCGCAAGCTTGCCGAAGTTTGGGAAGGGGCCAAGGCTGGTTTGGATGCGCTGGTTGTCTGCGCGCGTGATGCGCCACGCCCATGTGAGGTTGGCTGCTGGCGTAGGCCGTCCGTCATCGCCTGTTACTGTTATGTCGGGGCAGCCGAGCCAGGTGTCTCCGTCGGGGTTTGACTTGAAGGGAGGGCACTTGCCGGTCACCTTGGGCAGAGCTGTGCCCTGCTCTGGGCGAGGGAAGACCTGCATTCAGGCGGGTAGGCAGAAGAGTGCGGTGCAGAGTTGCAGAATGTCAGTGTCTGGAAGATGAGTGCGGCTGACACGGCAAAGCCTAAGTTACTCTAGCGTAGGAGTGTGCCGCATGTGACAAGCTTGCAGAATGAGTTGGCTGCCTCAGGAAGCAGGGAGGGCAACGGCATACGA
The DNA here is from genome assembly GCA_902809745.2 of Tetradesmus lagerheimii. Lineage (NCBI taxonomy): Eukaryota > Viridiplantae > Chlorophyta > Chlorophyceae > Sphaeropleales > Scenedesmaceae > Tetradesmus > Tetradesmus lagerheimii. The sequence goes on along the minus strand of CADDIJ020002516.1, from coordinate 1,037 downwards.
GGCAACCGCATGCTGCCAGCTGCCAGGTGCCAGCTGCCATAGCTTTGGACACTGTGTTCCGCACAGCTGCTGCTGCAGTAGCTAACTCCTTAGTCATCGACTAGTACTGCTCACAGACGAGCATAGTCCTCACTACATACACAGCTCGGCTCAACAAGCCTGCCTGCTGCCGCAGCAACGGTTGCTGCCGCTGTCATTATGCCTGAAATTGCTGTAACAGCAGCAGTGCTGATCCCCTCAGCCCACCTTGATGTTGCTGGTGCCGCTTGTTGACTTGTTGGTGCGCGGCTCCGTCACCAGCAGCACCAGCTGCAAGCTCTCCGCATCTTCAAGCGGCAAGCTCACATGCTGCCCCTCCTTGGTCGTCACTGTCTGCCCCGTACCACGCGATCGCAAGCTCCATTTGTAGCCAAAGCTTGTCAGGTTCCTGAATGGCACTCCCGTGGATCCAGCATCGATCTCAAGCACTGCATCTTGACTTAATGTCAGAGATGGCAGCCGCAAATCAATTTGTAACGGTGTGGGAGCTGGGGGAGGTGGTACAGGTGGCGGTGGTGCTGGGCCTGTCCCCTTTTTGACCTTCAAACCATACGTGCCAGTCGCTGTGAGGCTGCCGTCGCTTGCAGTGACCACAATCGTGTAGAGCCGTTCACCCACAGTTGGCGGCACGTTCTGGAGCGACACAACGCTGCCAACGCCTGATTTGATCACCTGATCATCCAGCTTGATGTCCCATTTGACGTCAACGGGATCGTTGTTGGGGTCGCTGATGGCTGGCAGGTTGACTCTGCCGCCTGACTCACCTTCCAGAGGGGCTGCCAGCTGCGGAATCACAGGGGGCTGCTGCTCAGCTGGGTTGGGTGACGGCGAGGGTGACGGAGGTGGCATATCTTCCACTGGAATCTCGCCAGGTGGGGAAGGCGCCATGGGTCCAACAACGAAATTCTTCTGGGCTATAGCGTTGTTGTTCTCGCTGTCGAGCACCAGCAAGCCGACCTGGTACGAGCCTGGGCGTAATCGCACCTGCGCTAGCCGGC
>CADDIJ020002515.1:0-58782 GCA_902809745.2 Tetradesmus lagerheimii | reverse complement strand
GCGGCGGCAGCATATGTTTCAGTGAACACTTTATGCCATGCACCCTGCAGCCACACATGTGTGTTAGGATCAGGGCATGCAGGGGCAGATGACGGGCCTGAGCCAAAGCGAGGGTCAGTGATTGGATGGCCTGCGCCATTAATCACCACATAATGCTTGGACAGGCGAGCCACAGGACCACAGGGGCCAGGAGCTGGCCGCTGGCCTGCAGGGGCCCCCGTGGCCCTGCTGGCCTGCACTGCCCTGCTGGCCTGCACTGCATAGGGAGCGTTGATAGGGCTGGGATCTGGACACAGCCTGGGTTGACTTCTGGCGCGTGCAAGGCACAACCAATGCACAGGACTTGGCAAACAGCGGCAGCAGCAGCTTCCGATGCCGGCTGGAATCTTGCAAGCTGATCCCCTGCCTTTTCATTTGTTTGACTGCAGGGTTGGGCAAGTGGTGCTGGTCGATGCGCCCTGGATCTTCAAGGCCCCCTGGGAGGCGTTCAAGCCGCTGCTGAGCAAGTACTCTGCACTGGTGCGCTTTGTGAGCCGCAAGCAGCTGGCAGCAGAGTACTTTACAAAAGACACGCTGCCTGCCGACTTCAAGAACTGAGGCGTGGTGTGCGGTACTGGCATTGTGGGCTTACGCAAGGCACCATGCTGAGGTTGTCAGCAGTCACTTAAGTTCAGCTGTCGTCAGCAACATTCTTTGGCTCCGGGTCATGATGCACTTTGTGTGGTTGGCATACTGTTGAGTGAGGTCAGCTGGAGCAGAGTTTGCCTGCTGTGGTGTGTTGGCCAGGGCATAGGTGCATGTTTCTTAGGCGTAGTAAGCATGGCTTGTCTTTAGTGCCAGCCCTTGCATCTGGTGTTTGTGTGTTTGTTCAGTCTGGAAGTCCTAGCTCTTTGCACAGGCAGGTAGCAAGGCACATCTACACGCTGCCAAGACTCCACACAGGCCAGCTTGTTGTGGTATACATCATGCACAGTGGTTCGCTGAGTCTGTGCTGAGTCTGTGCTGTGGTATATATCACTCACAGTGGTTTGTCCAATGGCTGCTGAGCCTGGTTATGGTCAAGCAGCATGATCATGGCAGTCATTGGCACATTGCATGGTCTTTATGCCGTGCATGGCTTAGCCGTGGTGCAGTATCGTGCAGGATGTCGAGTGCATGGCATGGCCAGTACAGTCCACACATGGTGTTGGCATGGTACAGTGTGCATGGCATGTACACGCTGCCAAGTTTCCACACACAAACCTGTTACTGGTGAAGTGCAGCGAGCAATGCTGCTGAAATCAGCAGTAGCCACAACTGCGCCAACAGCTGTTTCTATGCAGACAGTGTTCCTGGTGTCGGCAATGCAGCGTAGCGTTCAACATTCAGTGCAGCAGCTGCAGGCAGTAAAATGTGGCACAGGTGTACAGTTGTTGGTAAGAGAGTCAATTACAATGGACTGACCAAGCGACAGATGTACAGTTTACTGTAGTGATGTTTGTAGTGATGTGTCTTCAACACAGGCTGCTATAGGCCATTGTGTGTGTGCGTATCATTGGCAGGCTCACTGGCGTGTGCTACGGTCGGGTTTCAGCCCCAAACATGCGTTTTGTTGTAATTTTTGGGATCTGTCTGCAGCGGTTGCGTGGTTGCTCTGCCAGGGCCATCACAGTGGTTTTCCAATGTTATTTCTGCTGATGCAGCATGCAGCGTTGGCCACTGAGCTGCAAGCGCACCAGCGCTCAGGTCTGTTGCATGCACAGCAGTCGCAACTGTGTCTGTGTGCTGGGGCGGACACATTGACGGTTTGGCATCACTTTCCACGGCTTGCGGGCACTGGTGAGTAGGCTTATTGCATGCATGGACAATTGGCTCCAGCCATATTCATGTTGTCAATCATGTTGTCCTACTAGTAGCAGCACCATGTGCCGCACAGTGGGCCCTAGCGTGGTGTTTTTGTGCCTGCAGCTCAATCAGGTTCTTGAACCGTCTTCAGCTTGTTGTAGCTTGTAGTGGTCTGCACAGCTAGCGTGCAGTGTCGGCAGGAGTTGATGTGTCACGTACTTGCGTAGCTTGTGCCTTGCCCCCAGATATGTACAATGTGACGCGCTTGCAGTCAAATGCAGACAGTCGACGTCACGCATCGTCAAGCGCTGTGTTGTCATTGCCACCGGCACTGCTTTTGGCACGGTGCATGTCAACAGGTTGCTGAATGTTTGCAGGCGACCAATTGGCTGATATTACTAGCGGGATGTCAGGTGCATTTGTTCGTGGAAGAAACGCCATGTAGCGTAGATGCATGTGATTACGGCAGCAGCTGTTTGAGTGCGACCCTGCAAGGTTACTGCTGCCTGGTCAAACATTGGCGGTGTTGCCAGCAGTGTGTGCGTGTTTCTTCGGTGTGGGCGCCAGCATTTACGGTGTGTATGAGCAGTGTTTGAATTGCTGTTGAATGCACTCATCATGAGTGCCACTGTCGGACAGGATTTGTTACCAATTAACACATTATTTTCCTTTTGTGTGTGGTGCTGGGAACCTAATGGCAGCCGCTGCAACATCTGCTGCAGATGCAGGCTGAGTACGTCAGCAGGCGTGCAAACGTGGTGCTACTGTTGCTGTTAACGAAACTTTCGTGTGGAAGTGGTTGTCTGGCGCCTACTGTTGAATTGGTGGCAAATGCGCAGACAGTGCAGCTTGATTGGACATTGAACCTGCAGGGGAAATGAAATGCACCCAGCAGTGCTAGACAAAGACAAACCTGTCTAGGACAATAACCGCTGCTTTGTGTTGGTGTGAGTTATCCAATAAGGCAGCAGTACAGCTGTACAGTGGTTTTGTACAAATCAGTAGTATAGTAGTACAGTTGTTTGAATCCAGTCGGACTGACTTGGACTCTGAGTAGGTTACTGCAGCATCGAAAGGCTCTGCGTGTCGCCAATCAGTGGGTGCTGGCAGTGCTGTACATTTGTATGTACGTATGTGTAGAGAGATGTTGTAAGATGCGGCAGATATGTCAACCCTCGGCATGTACATCAGGACCAACACCAGCAGTCTTTCTGTTATTGACATTGGCGACGTACAATGGTGTGCCATCTTTGTGGGGGGGGGCGATGGTTGCGTGGTTTCAAAGCGCCTGATTGCTGTTAGCAGCATCCTGGGCGCGCTACCTGTGGTCGTCGCAACAGAAGGAGTGCAGGGCTGCTTTTGCTGCTACATGCATGTAGTACAATCATATGGCTGTATGGGCATTGAGCAGACAGACAGTACTGCCGCTGGCAGCCCCACGTGGTAGTTCAGGTTTGAGGATCAGCAAGCACTACCGCTGCCTCCAATAATAAATCTCAAACTATGGTAGCTATAGTTTGGCTACTTTTGTTTAACATATAGGATGGCGAAGGCGTTTGCGGTGTCATGCCTGCCCTGTGCATAGTACAGCGCAGTGGCCAGTGCTGCATGCACCAGGATGATCATCATTAGTGATGCATGACGATGACTGCTGCTGGTTGGCTGATATCACACTGCGGCACAGCACCAACACCAGATATTTGCAGAGCCTTGCCGGCAATCACAACATGCCTAAGCTTGGCATGCACTGTCATGACAGTTCAACTGCAGCGAAACCGACAACTGACAGGGTTTGGTTCACCTCAGGGAGCAGACCCTTGGACCCAAAAGCATGATGCAATGAAGAACTTAACCATATCTGTTGACGCTGAGACCAAGCGTGATTTGCAATACTCTCGCCAGTCCTTCGTTGCCCCGAGTCATCTCCTGCTCACGTTGGACACTTACAGCATGGAAGCGGAACACGCTGCGTTGAAAATGTTACGCGAGCTTGATCCAGAGCGAATGTATGCGGCACTGAACACTCTGTGCGGCGTCGACACCCTTAGCCTGGACCTGCTTGCACAGCAATCCAATGCAGCAGCACTAGCCACCATAAACAAGTTTATCGTCAGCACGAGCCGCACCTGCTGCTCAGCTGAAATCCAGGAGCTAATGCAGCGTATGTATGAGCGCTTTAACTTCCTGCCAGTGCTGCTGGGCTTAGCTGGGCCTGTTCTGCACCAGCTGCAGCAGCAGCCGATCTTGCAGCAGACAGCAGGAAAGCTGGGAGTGGTTAGCAACTCGTGTGAGGCGCTTGCGCTAGCGTTGCTTATGTCTGCTGGCATGGCAGTGGGTGAAGCAGCAGAGGAGAAGATCGCACTCAAGCAGCAGCTGGTACGGCGCATAGAGGCAGCAGGTGCGACACCACCAGTTGGCTGCATCATGACAGCTCATTTTTCACCTTCATTCTCGTTGTAAGGACAGATGTAAGTACCAACGCTTATCTAGGACTGACCGACAGTCGGCATTACATTGAGATTAGTACCTGAGCGCTGTTCGTGGTCAATCGAATGTGAGGAAGCTGGCTGGTACACGAGCATCGCCGGTGCAGTTAGTTGTGTCAGCTGGGTCGCGGCGCTTGTGCCAGACTAACGCCCGCCTCCGACAACCGCCTCCATCCGTGACTTAAACCGATGTGCGCACAAGCATGCTTTAAATCCGATGAATCAGGCTGTGATACGAGAGAGCATGGCGATAATATGTCACAGATGCATTACCCCTGTGCTCAGAAAGCAGGTGAATTGTATGCAAATGCAACCTCAAAAAATGGCCAACAACGCAGCAGCAACAGCTGTGTATCCAATGCATGCACCTATCTCAACAAGGAAGTGCTGCAGTGAGCATGCAAAAGTGATGCATGACTGGAACCTGGTCCACACCCGCCATATGATTGGCCGCAGTGGTTTCTTCGCAGTGGGGGCCTGTAGCCTACCGACCGGGTCCATAAACCGTCACCATCATGGACTTTTCTTGCCACTTGGTACCAACCTGACACAATCAGGGGACGTCAGCAACCATGAGGCACAGCCAACTCACTTGGTGTCCGCAATGAGCAACCAGAACTGCCCCACTGACACCACATCCATTTGGTATGTGATCACCAGCCTGCGTCATCTGTCACCGCTTGACAGCAGCAGCACTTCCTGTGCAGCATCAACCGCACTCACTTGATGCCCAATATAGAACTGCTCCACATTCCCGTATGATGTGGGCACCAGCGGACGTGACCTGTCACAGCAGAACCACGTGTTGTGCAGCATCAACCGCACTCACTTGATGCCCATTCAGAACTGCTCCACATCCACGTATGATGTGGGCACCAGGCATCGTGACCCGTCACCGTCACTCGCCATCTCACAGCAGCAGCATGTTGTGTGCTGCAGCAACAGCACACCCTGTGCAGCATCAACCCCACTCACTTGAGCCCATCTTAGAACTGCTCCACATCCACGTATGATGTGGGCACCAGGCCCCGTGACCCATCACCGTCCCTCACCACTTGATACCAGCCGTCCACCTCAGCCTCTACCCACAGCGAGTCACCAGCCGCCACGCTGAGCTCGCCTTCTGCTTCGGCATCAAACGCGTACAGCACCCGCACCTGCAGGCAGTAGGCAGCAGGACGCAAACAGCAGAGGCAATATGCGGCCGTTACGTTGATCGGTTCACGTTCCAACACAGATTGCACGAAATCAGCGGCAGCAGCAGGTGGTACGATTACATACAGCACAAGCAGCATGGTTGGCGTGTGTCGTTACATATAAGAACAGCGCAGCTGTGCAGCTGCATGGCCATTGGCTTCAAGAAGGGGTGCAGTGTTGTCAAGCAGAACAGACGTGCAGCAGTTGCAGCGGCAGCGGCAGCAGCAGCGTAGTGCAACGCTGTGATCAGGCATGCGCAAGGGTGTGCAAGTAGTATCTGTGTTGTGCAGCTAGGACTCAAGTCCACTGATTGATCAGTCAAACCAGCTCTTACCTTGTCAGCCCCATACTAATATTCCTGTGCGGCTATATACTCGGCCTTGCAGTTTCTGCTCCCACACATAACACTTTCCTCAGAAATCAAACTTCCACACTTGCTCACCTTCGTAGGCTGATACTGGTTGTCCTCTCCAGCACCTGCCTCTGACGCAGCATACCCTCCTGCGGTCTCCTGCACTGCCAACATTACTCATTATTTGGACGGTTCGGCCGGCTCTCACCTGGTAAGCAAACACTGATAGCCCTTTGCAGCGGCATACTTGCCCTTGCAGTTGCTGCCCCCATACACACAATTTTGTCCAAACATCAAACTTCGAAACCTGCACGCACCTTAGTAGGCTGGTACTGGTAATCCTCCCCAGCTCCTGCCTCTGAAGCAGCATACCCTCCCGCAGTCTCCTGCACTCCACCCGCAACTCTGCCTGCATAGCCTGCCTGCCTATCTCGAGGTGTAGCTGTCGGAGAGCCGCCAGCAACGCTGCTTGCTGGCCCTGCGCCGCCACCGGTCATTGCGTAACGACGTGCTGCTTCCAGGCGGTCTTGGCCGGCAGAGGCCCTGTCAATCATCTGGCGCCGCATTGCACGCGCGTCGCCAGAGAGCTGCAGAAAAACAAAGTTTGAGCAGGCGTAAGCAAGTGTTAGACAGCATAACAGTGCGTCGCATTGCCCACACGTCGCCAGAGAGCTGCAGACAGACGAAGAAGAAGAATTGTGAGCAGGCGCAAGCACAGCGCATAACGACAAGCTGCCTGTCATTGCGTAGCGGCGCGCCGCCTCCAGGTGGTCTTGGCCGGCTGAGGCCCTGTCGATCATCTGGCGCCGCATTGCGCGTGCGTCTCCAGAGAGCTGCAAAAACACAACAACAGTGTCAGGAGGCACCAGCAGAAGTCAGACAGCATAGCAGTACACAGCATGTTCATGAGAACAGGAGGTTGGCTTGCATGCCGAGGTTCCGTCAATCATTTGCCACCGCATTGCGCGCGCGTCGCAAGAGAGCTGCAGAAATACGTGCGAGCAGGCACCAGCAGAGGTCGGACAGCATAAAATTGAGCGCACGTCGCCGGAGAGCTGCAGATTTTATTGCGATCGGGCGCAAGCAAAGGTCAGATCTGACCTTGCTGTCTAGACAGCATATCAGTGCGTCGCATTGCGCGCGCGTCTCCAGAGAGCTGCAGACAGACGACGAAGAAGAAATGTGAGCAGGGGCAAGCACAGAGCATAACGACAAGCTGCCTGTCGTTGCGTAGCGTCGTGCTGCCTTTAGGCGGTCTTGGCCGGCAGAAGCCCTGTCAATCATCTGGCGCCGCATTGCGCGCGCGTCGCCAGACAGCTGCAAAAAGCAGCGAAGAAGAGGGGTTACACGGTGTGTTCAAGCGGCTACGCCACAGCGGACACCAGCTAGGAAAAGGAACTTCACAAACAGCATTCAGCACAGCAGTGCTCAGCATGATCAGAAGGAACACGAAGGTGGCGTGCTTGTGCTAGCTGGATGCCCAGACGGGCGGGCTCACATAGTGCACCTGTCCCATCTCTGCCCAGTTGCAGAGCATTCAGGCTGGTCACAACCGCTGCCAGTTTCCCCAGGAGCTGCCAGCAAGCCAGGCACAGGCACGTACTGCATGGACCCCGCCAATCAAGCTGAGGTCAAACCAAAGTTGCAAACTCGTAGCTCACCTGCAGACCATCTAGGCTGGTGACAACTGCTGCCAGAGCCTCCTGCAGGTGCAGGTACTGCGGCTGGTTGAAGCCGCCACCGCCATGCGTAGCTGCCTCAAGCGCTTCCACCTGACAGCAGTGCGTGGAAGCAGCAGCAGCAGCAGCAGCAGCAGCACAACCGTAGGGTCAGGGGTTGAGTGAGGTGGGATAGCACAACTGCAGACTGTAGCAGCGAACGCAACGACTCATTGCAAGCACTGCAGCTGCTTGAGGAGAGCAGTGCCCAGAGTGGGACACAGGAGAGCAGTGCCCAGAGTGGGACACAGGAGAGCAGTGCCCAGAGTGGGACACAGGAGAGCAGTGCCCAGAGTGGGACACACGGGGCGAAAACAACACACAGCATGTGCCAATGCATATGTGCGCTGTTAGCACTGCGGTGCCTACACCTGCCAGCGCTACGCGTGACTGCCTCACACAACTCAATCTGCAACAAATGCAATACAGCTCTACAGCAATCGCATCACAACAAGCTGCGTGCAAAGCGAGTAGGGGCATATGCATACATCACAAACATGGCGCACCTGTTCCAGTGCAGTGTCCAGGTCCCCTCCCCGCTATGCCAACAGTGCCACTATGCGAGCCATGGCAAGTCAAACTGAACGTTATTGAGCAGTGTCCAGGTCGCCTCAGCGCCAGTCAGCACACACCCCGCACCACACGCTTACCCGTTTCAATCAGCACATAACCTACACAAAACACAGAGCAGCAGCATCAACAATTTGCGCGCGGAAAGGCACTGTCATACATGTGTTTATAGTGTTGCCACTGCGCACCTGCTCCAGTGCAGTGTCCAGGTCCCCTCCCCGCTGTGCCACCAGCCTCATAATCCCAAATGCGTTGCTCAATGTGCAACAGTACTTACAAGCAATAGGCAAAACGGAACGGTTGTTGAGCAGTAACAGCCAGTCAGCATATACCCCACACAAAACGCACACCTGTCCCAGTGCAATGTCTAGCTGTGTTGGGCAAGTAGCGTCTAGTGTCATGAACACTGCTGCGCACCTGTTCCAGTGTAGTGTCCAGGTCCCCTCCCCGCTATGCCAACAGTGCCACTATGCGAGCCATGGCAGCACTAATAGCAACAACACCAACGAGCTGCTTGCAAAGCAGGTGTCATAGGGAGCAGGCGGGAGTCCTGGAGCATGACGAAGGCTTTTGTGTTCTGGCCTACCTGCTGCTCTCCGTTTCAATCACTCCCCAACCAAAACACAGAAACTTGTAACTTGTAACTTGCACTTGCCATAGGCACTGCCGCGCACCTGCTCCAGTGCGGTGTCCAGGTCGCCTCCCCGCTGTGCCACCAGCGCCACCATGCGAGCCATGGCAGCAGCATCTGCAGGTTCCCCAGTGTCTGCCTCTTCAATGCTGCGCCTGTAACAACACGCACATCAAGCAGCAGAGGTAGAGGGTTCAGTGTGTTGTCCTTTTTTGTTATGACCATTGTCAATTTCTGTAGGATTTGCAGATCTATCATGCAGCAAGGAGCAGCATCCACAGGCTCCCCAATGTCTGGCTCTCCAATGCTGCGCCTGCGGCACACACATCAAGCAGCGCAGTAGCAGGTGTCAGAGCAATGGCACGGCATGCAGTTCAAACCAGTATCCACCGCCTTAATGCTGTGCCTGCAACACACAGAGCAAGCAGCAGTGGTAGAGGGTGTCAGAGCAATGCCACGGCATGCATCACAGAGCAGCATCCGCAGGCTCTCCAGTGTCAGCCTCTTCAATGCTGCGCCTGCGAGACACAGCAAGCAGCAGAGGTAGAGGGTTCAGCGTGTTGTCATTCTGTTGTTATTGGTCAACCATGATATTTATTTGTCATTTGTGTTTTTATTTTGCAGATCTATCATGCAGCAAAGAGCAGCATCCGCAGGCTCTCCAGTGTCCGCCTCTTCAATGCTGCGCCTCCGACACACACACACACAGCAAGCAGCAGAGGTAGAGGGTTCAGTGTGTTGTCCATTTTTGTTATAACCATGATATATATTTTGTCGGTTTCTGTATGATTTGCAGATCTATCATGCAGCAAGGAGCAGCATCCGCAGGCTCCCCAATGTCTGGCTCTTCCATGCTGCGCCTGCGACACACGCAAGGCATGCAGCAGCAGCAGCAGCAACAGCAGCAGGAGGTGTCAGGGCGACGCCTGGCATGCAGCACTGAGCAGCAACCACAGGCTCTTCTTCGCCCGCTTAGTGGGTTGTTTGGTCTGCATGATCATCACATTTGCTGAAGCAGTTGTGCAGCAAGCTGCATGCGTGCAGCCGCGGTGTGGTAAGCATCAACGCACACACCAAAAGGAGGGCCGATCTCTGCTGCTGCCACTGTCAAACAACACCTACCTGTGCCGTCCTTGCTGCCGCTGCCTGATGCTGCTGAAGGTTGATGATGTGTCGCTGTCTGCAGTGCTGTGGCGCGTGCGCAGCCGCATGCTGGACCTGCAGCACCAAGATGCATGTGTGTAATGTAAGCAGTAACACGTGGGCAGAAGCGCGGCAAACATCTAGTTTGACCGTGCATACACCAAGATGGCATGCCAGCGGAAATGGCGGCAGACGCAGGGCAAACATCAAGTTTGACCGCGCATTCAGAGGAGCTCCAAAGAAACCAGAGCAAGGCAAGAAAGGACCACACATCAACCCACCAGATGTGCTGCTTTGGCTAGCCAATCATACACTGCAGGGGTATCATCAACAGCTGTATGAAAGGCGCCTGTGGCACCAGCTACAGTGCCCAGGACAAAATTAATTGGAGTTTGGTTTTCAGAAAAAAGTCACTAGCAAGAAGGCGGGACGCTCACCTGGCAGGGAAGCTTTGTTGATCAGCCTGGCCACCTGCTGCTCTTGCTGCGCTGCCGCCTGCCAGGCTGACTGCAGCTCATCCACCCCTTGCTGCTCAAACACACGCACGCCACTCCCAATGTGTAAACGCTGAGCTGTGGCACTAAACTAGAAGGCGCCGTGTGCTGCACTGTGCTCACCTGGCAAGGAAGCTGTTCAAATCTGCCTGGCCGCCTGCTGTGCCTGCTGCGCTGCTACCTCCTGCCAGGCTGAGTGCATCCTATGTGTCCACCGTTGCTGGCATACACACACTCATCAACCCATGCAAGATCGGATATACACTGAACAGCACTGAACAGCAGTTTCAACCTCACCTGGCCAAGAAGCTGTTGAGGTCTGCCTGACCGCCTGCTGCTCCTGCTGCGCTGCTGCCACCCGCCAGGCTAAGCGCATCCTATGCGTCCACCGTTACTGGCATACTCACTTTCATCAACCCATGCAAGATCAAATATAGATTGAACAGCACTGAACAGCACCTTCAACCTCACCTGGCAAGGAAGCTGTTCAAATCTGCCTGGCCGCCTGCTGCTCCTGCTGCGCTGCTGCCGCCTGCCAAGCTGAGTGCGTCACATGCGTCCACGTTTGCTGGCATACTCACTTTCATAACCCATGCAAGATCATATATAGACTGAACAGCACTGAACAGCATACCAATCTCACCTGGCAAGGAAGCTGTTGAAATCAGCCTGGCCGCCTGCTGCTCCTGCCGCGCTGCTGCCACCTGCCAAGCTGAGTGCGTCTTCTATGCATCCACTGTTGCTGGCATGCAGATTGAAAATCAGCCCACACAACATCATATGAAGACAGCACAGCCTTTTTGAGTTGAGCAACACCGTATGCCGCACAGTGCAAGTCTCTCACCTGCCAAGGAAGCTGTTCAAATCAGCCTGGCCGCCGCCTGCCGCTCCTGCTGCGCTGCTGCCGCCTGCCAAGCTGGGTGCATCTCATCCACCCCTCGCTGCTCACAAGCACACGCCACCCCCAACCTGCGAAAGCTGAGCTGTGGCACTAAACTGTATCAAAGGCACCGTGTGCCGTACTGTGCTCACCTGGCAAGGAAGCTGTTCAAATCGACCTGGCCACTTGTTGCTCCTGCTGCGCTGCTGCCACCCGCCAAGCTGAGTGCGTCACTTTCATCCACCATTGCTGGCATACACAGTTATGACTAACCCACACAAAATCATATAAGACTGAACAGCATATTCGACACCAAATGCTGCCCTGTGTAATCTCTCACCTGGCAAGGAAGCTGTTGAGGTCTGCCTGGCCGCCTGCCGCTGCTGCTGGGCTGCTGCCAAGTTGAGTGCCTCACTTTCGTCCACCGTTGCTGGCATACAAGCTTATGTCAACCCATGCAAGATCACAATTAGAGCACTAAAACATGGGACGCCAAACTCTGAAAACTTTCACCTGGCAAGGAAGCTGTTCAAATCGACCTGGCCACTTGTTGCTCCTGCTGCGCTGCTGCCACCCGCCAAGCTGAGTGCGTCACTTTCATCCGCCATTGCTGGCATACACAGTTATGACTAACCCACACAAAATCATATAAGACTGAACAGCATATTCGACACCAAATGCTGCCCTGTGTAATCTCTCACCTGGCAAGGAGCTGTTGAGGTCTGCCTGGCCGCCTGCCGCTGCTGCTGGGCTGCTGCCAAGTTGAGTGCCTCACTTTCGTCCACCGTTGCTGGCATACAAGCTTATGTCAACCCATGCAAGATCACAATTAGAGCACTAAAACATGGGACGCCAAACTCTGAAAACTTTCACCTGGCAAGGAAGCTGTTCAAATCTGCCTGGCCACTTGTTGCTCCTGCTGCGCTGCTGCCACCCGCCAAGCTGAGTGCGTCACTTTCATCCACCATTGCTGGCTTACACACGCATATCAACCCACGCAAGATCAATCATAGACTGAACAGCCTTTGGGATTGAGCAGCACTGTATGCCGCACTGTGCAATCCCCTCACCTGGCAAGGAAGCTGTTCAAATCGGCCTGTCCGCCTGCTCCTCCGGCTGCACTGCTGCCGCCTGCCAAGCTGAGTGCGTCACTGTCATCCTCGTCTTCCTCTGCCACTTGCACGTAGCTCTTGGGCACAAGGCCACGAGAGCCGTCGCGCTTGATCACCTGCATTCACAGGCGCAACAGCAGCCACGGGAGGTTCATCAACGGCAAGGGAGGCATTCTCAATCATATAAGCTTGATCACAGCATGAACATCTGCCACTTATATGCAGTTCTTGGGCACAAGGCCACGCGAGCCGTCACGCTTGATGACCTGCAGCGTAGTACAGCGTTCACAGGTGGCACAGCAGCAGTCAGACGGGCACGCAGTTTGCATGTTCTCACATACATAAATCTTGAGCACCAGACTGCGGGAGCCGTCACGCTTGATGACCTGCGGAGACAGAGCGGGGCACGCAGTTTGCACCAGACATACATGTTGTTGCGTACGTAGCTCTTGGGCAGAAGGCCACGGGATCCGTCATGCCTGATTACCTGCAGGGCAGCAGTAACAACCACAGGACGTTTGTGAGTAATGAGGAACCCCTCCTGAGTTGCCTCTGACAAAGGACTATATCTGCCTTAGCTTCAACTATGCACCATTTAAAGTGACCATCTGAAGGTATTTGCTTTTCGGCAATCAACAGCACACAGGCAATACAAACAACACACTGATGCTGTGTTTGACGCACCTGCAGCCAGCCACCAACTTCATATGCCACGTCCAGCGACTCTCCTTGGACAATTGCCACCTCATCTTCCTCCTCAGCAGCAAAGTCGTACAGCACCACACACACCACCTACGCCTGCAATATTTGATGCCCCAAAGTTCAGTCTGCCTGCTTACATCTATGTCGCGCGCCTGCCTGCTTACATGTATGTCGCGCACCTGCTTACATTTATGTCCCGCGCCTGCTTACATGTATGCCCTGCGCCTGCTGCCCCCTAGCTGTCCCTGAAAACAACCACCCCAACACCTGGCAAGTGGATGAACAGAAGCAGCAGCACGACAGCTCTACCCTACCTGCAGCCAGCCGCCAACTTCGTATGCCACGACCAGCGACCCCCCTTCACGGTACGCCTCATCCTCTTCCTCAGCCGCACAATGTAACAACAGCACCCCACACTAGACCCACAGCAGAGAAGACAGCTTGCACAAGCCAGACGAAAGCCGTTCCCCTTCTTGACAGCACCAGACTGTCTTACCAGCAACCCCCAACACCCTACAACCCTGGCAGGTGACCCCACACGCAACAGCACATGCTTTGTGACGCACCTGCAGCCAGCCGCCAGCTTCGTATGCCACGTCCAGCGACTCCCCCTTCACGATTGCCACCTCATCCTCCTCCTCAGCAGCAAAGTCGAACAGCACCACACACAACCTACCCCTGCGATATCTGACGTCTTAAGGATGTCTGACGTCCTGCCTGCTTACATGTATGTCCCCCGCCTGCCCCCTAGCTGTCCATCGAAACGACCATCCCAAGACCATGCAGGCAATAAGTAACGGAAGCAGCAGCATGACTGCGCTACCTTACCTGCAGCCAGCCGCCAACTTCATATGCCACGTCCAGCAACTCTCCCTTGACAATTGCCACCTCATCCTCCTCCTCAGCAGCAAAGTCGTACAGCACCACACCACGCCGTGTAACAATGTCGCTGTCATCATCACTCCCAGCACCTGCAGCGCGGCAGCATAAAGTTGGCATTGCGCATTGAACAGCACCACACCACGCCGTGTGACAATGTTGCTGTCATCGTCACTTCCAGCACCTGCAGCGCGGCAGCAGCAGCAGCATGTCATAAGGAAGTCAACACTACGCATTGTCCAGCGACAGACTCAGCCGCGTGACGATGTCGCTTTGATCGTCAGCATTCGCAGCAGGAGCAGCAGGAACAGAAGAAGCATGAGGCAAGTGCAGCAGACAAGCCAGTGAAACAGCAGCAAAGTCGTACAGCACCACACCGCGCCGTGTGACAATGTCGCTGTCGTCATCACTTCCAGCACCTGCAGCGCGGCAGCAGCACAACAGCAGGAAGTCGACATTACGCGTTGTCCTACGACAAATTCAGCTGTGTGACAATGTCGCTGTCATTGTCATTTCTAGCTTTTGCAGCGTGGCAGCAGCATGTCAGCAGGATTTTGATATTGTGCATTGTCCAGCACCACACCACGCCGCGTGACGATGTTGCTGTCATCGTCACTTCCGTCACCTGCAGCGCGGCAGCAGCAGCAGCAGCGTGTCAGCAGAAAGTCAACATTGCGCATCGTACAGCACCACACCACGGCGTGTGACGACATCGCCATCGTCATCACTTCCAGCACCTGCAGCGCAGCAGCAGCAGCACCCCAATTCAAAATCAGCACTGTGCAGCAGGAACAGATCAGGTAAGTGCAGCAGACAAGCAAGTGAAGCAGCAGCAAAGTCGTACAGCACCACACCACGGCGTGTGACGATGTCGCTGTCATTGTCACTTCCAGCACCTGCAGCGTGGCAGCAGCACGTCAGCAAGAAGTCAACAATGCGCATTGTCCAGCACCACACCACGCCGTGTGACAATGTCGCTGTCATTGTCACTTCCAGCACCTGCGTGGCACCAGCATAAAATCACCTGCGTGGCACCAGCATAAAATCACCTGCGTGGCACCAGCATAAAATCACCTGCGTGGCACCAGCATAAAATCAGCACTGTGCAGCAGGAACAGATCAGGTAAGTACAGCAGACAAGCAAGTGAAACAGCAGCAAAGTCGTACAGCACCACACCACGCTGCGTCACAATGTCGCTGCCATCGTCACTTCCGGCACCTGCAGCGCAGCAGCAGCAGCACCCCAGTTTAAAATGAGCACTGTGCAGCAAAAACAGATCAGGTAAGTACAGCAGAGAAGCAAGTGAAACAGCAGCAACGTCGTACAGCACCACACCACGCTGCGTCACAATGTCGCTGCCATCGTCACTTCCAGCACCTGCAGCGCAGCAGCAGCACCCCAGTTTAAAATGAGCACTGTGCAGCAAAAACAGATCAGGTAAGTACAGCAGAGAAGCAGGTGAAACAGCAGCAACGTCGTACAGCACCACACCACGCCGCGTGACGATGTCGCTGTCATCATCACTTCCAGCACCTGCAGCGCGGCAGCAGCACGGCAGCAGGAAGTCGACATTGCGCATTGTCCAGCGATATATTCAGCCATGTTACAATGTCGCTGTCATCGTCACTTCCGGCACCTGCAGCGCAGCAGCAGGAAGCCAACCATGGTGTGAACCACTGAGCAACATGATTTGGCTTCCTGGAACCCATCCACCGCCCTACTCACAATGCAGCCCCTTCGATGAGGATTCCACCACTCACCCGCGTAGTGATCATCATTGTAGTCAATCTGGCTGTCCGACTTATCAGGGTACGGCTCTTCACTCTCTGGCGGCTGCGCTGTCACAACTCTACCGCAGCACCTTAACCAACCTATGATACGGCTTTTCAAAACTCATGGAACGCCCTCACCACACTGCAGCCACATCAGCCGTGATCCCATCGCTCACCTGCGTAGTGGTCATCATCGTAGTCAATCTGGCTGACCGAGTCATCTGGGTACGGCTCTTCACTCTCTGGCGGCTGCGCTGCTGGGTCGTAATCGTAGCCCTGCAGCTGCTGCAGCAGCCGGTTGCTGCGCTCCTCACCCTGCTGCTGCTGCTGGTACTCATCAGCCCTGCAAGCAACATACACAATGAAAGCAGACAGCCAGTGCGTATTAGGCTAGGGCGTCATCAGCGTCATTGGGTGGTCAGCTCAATTGTGCATGCTGGTGCTGGTACTCGTCAGCCATGCAAGCAATATACAACACGATCAGGGCAGAGAGTGAGTGCGTATGACTATGCGGCTAGGGAGTCGTCAACGTCAGTTGTTAAGCTCAATTGTGCATGCTGCTGCTGGTACTCGTCCGCCCTGCAAGCAACACACAACACGATGAAAGCAGACAGCAGGTGCGTATATGGGGTTAGGGTTTGATTAGCGTCATTGCTGTGAGTTGGACTGTCATCTGTTAGGTTTATCTGTCCATGCTGCTGGCACTCGCCAGCCTTCAATCAACAACCAGCACCGTGGACGACAGCGCTATAGCACAGCTGCTTGCATGGCCACACAACAGAACCGCGGGGTTGGCCAGCTGCAAGGGTAAGCGGCGCACGCGGCTCCAACAGCTGATGCCTGCACAAGCCCCAACAAAGGCACCCACCCACCAGGCAGCTGCCAACACGTCACGCTGAGACACATCAGCAACAGCTGAGACACATCAGCAACAGCTGCACGTACAACTCCGCACGAGCGGCTCCGACAGCTGATGCCTGCATAAGCCCCAACAAAGGCACACCCGCCAGGCAGCTGCCGGCACGTCAAGCTCGGTAAGACACATCAGCAACAGCTGTACGTACGACTCCGCACCTTGGGCTGCCGGCTTCGCTGCGCCGTGGTGTGGCTTGCTGCTGCTTCTCCTGCTGCTCCTGCGCGCCTGCTGCTTCTGCAGCTGCCTGCTGCTCCTTCTTCTTCTTCCTCTTGCGCTCCTCTTCAGCTTCTGCGTGTCACACACCACCAACAAACATGCAGCAGCCAGTGTAACAGAACATCCACACGATGTAAGGATTCACAAAAAGCCATCTGCCAGCCCTCAGCTGCCTGCTGATCCTTTTTCTTCTTCCTCTTGCGCTCCTCTTCAGCCTCTGCATGCCGCAAGACAAACACACATGCAGCAGCAAGAACGGAAAAACATCTTGATGATGAACACTGCTGAAAGGCTTTTCAGCAAGCGCACATACATTATGGGATGCAACACTTCTGTGCCCCACTAACATGAGCGACGTGTGCGTTGCGTAAACAAACAGGCAATAGGCACACGAGCGCAACACACATGCAGCTGCGAACTGGCCGATCAGAATCCCACCGCCTTACCGTCTACACCAGCTAGCACTAGCAACATTCACGCTGCATAAACACGCCACACGGCACACGCGTGTGTGTGGGAGAACCCACATGCAGCTGCAAGCACTCCATCGCAATCCCACCGCCTAATGCTCACCGTCTACACCAGTGATAAGCTCCTTTGCAGCATTACCCAGCGGCCAGAACTGATCTCGCGGCACAAAGCACACACGTTCACTGATGGCAGCAGCCAGCGCAGCGTTGCGCTGCTCCAAGGATCGCAGCAGCGTTTTAGGCCACGCTGAACGGCTGGGGCCGTAGCGGGACAGCAGCTGCTCGACAACAAGCTCTCCTGCAGGGCGTAACATGTTACATAACATGTTATTGACAGCGAGGCAGTATTGCGTTCAATAACATGTTTGGTTGTGCTGCAAGTCGGAGCAAAGCCACATGTTTTGGCATTAGCTGTCGTGAGCACACGGAACATGTCACTTTGCTATGGCGTGGTTGGGACACGCATGTGTTCTCCTTTTCAGTAACCAGAAAACGCACATGTAGAAGCCATAATCATTTGCATCGCACCTGCATAGATATGATCCAGCACCTCTAGAGCAGGCCCAGCTACAGCAGCAACGCCAAGCGGATCGGCAGTAGCACCCTCTGCTACTGCTGCTGCAGCAGCCGCTGATGCAGCAGCAGCTTGGCTGCTGTTGCTGCTGCCAGCAGCAGCCGCGTGGCCGCCCCTGCTGCTGCTGCGTGCACGGTGCGCGATGCTGCCACCTGCTGCTGTTGCCAGGACGCTGTAGCACTGTACGCGGAATGGCTCCCCAGAGCGCACTGCAATCTTGGCCAGCGCCTGCAGGCAGTTTTCAGGTCAGGGCGCACAATATGTGGGTTGTGTGGGTGTCTTGCTACTGCAAGCTGTGAAGTACAAGTGCTGCGCTGGCACCTGTCGTGCACAGAAACAGCTGCATCGCACAGCATCAAAGCGCTTGGGCTGTGACATTTCAACCGCTGGTGCAGCTCCTGCAGCGTGCACACTCTGTGTGCAGGTCAATACATGCTCAGCTACCGATCTATAACAACTAGAATGCCTGCATGGTCAACACTAAGCCAAGTGTTTTGTTTATCTCCTGTTCCTCACCTGTGCCGCAGCGAGCCGAACTTCCCACAGCCCTGCCACCATCACACGCTGCAGCCGCGCAATGAGCAAGCACAGCACGGGGTTCAACGCCATGGCTGCAGCAGCCAGCTGCTGCTGATCTGCGCCGTCCGCTGCTTCTAGCTGCGTCACGAGCTGCTGCGGTAGCGGCTTGGGGGCCCATGCATACTCGCCAGTTCCAAAGTTGGCGTTCTCTCCAAGCCACCAGGCAGCAGACCTGTGCAGGCAAAACACACAGCAGTACACAGCAGAGCAGCCATGCAGGCATTGATGAGCAGCGAGCGACAAAACACAGACCACAGATGTCAAGGTACCCATACGGCTACGCAACGTCACGAGTTGCTGTGGCAGCGACTTGGGGGCCCATGCATACTCGCCAGTTCCAAAGTTGGTGTTTTCTCCTAGCCACCAGGCAGCAGACCTGTGCAGGCAAACACACAGAAGAGCAGCCATACACACTTCATTATGCATCGATCAAACAACACGAACAAAAGATGTCAGGCTATACATATGGTCACGCAAGAGTCTGTGTGCTGCGGTAGCGGCTTGGGGGCCCGTGCATACTCGCAGTTCCAACATTTGCGTTCTCTCCTAGCCACCAGGCCGCAGACCTGTGCAGACAAAGTAGCGCAGCAGAGCAGCCATACATGCATTGATGAGCATTGAGCGAACAACATGACTCACAAATGCCAAGCTAATGTTGGCGTTCTCTCCAAGCCACCAGGCTGCACACCTGGATAGACGAAGTAGCACAGCAGAGCAGCATACATGCGTTGTTGGCATCGACCAAACGACACCACCCAGATTATGATGGAAGATACACATATGGCCAAGCAAGATTTCTTATGCTGACGATGCCCATGTATTCTGGCATTCAATGGGACATGCGGCCAAATGCATCCTTTGCTGCATGCATGCGTAGGTTAGCAGCACACCGTAGGAACCACCAACCAGACATACTTCTCCCAAGTGCATGTCATCACCTTGCAAGTGCCACCATTGCTGCCTCCTCTTTGCTTGCCAGTGCCTTCACCTCTGGTGCTGCTGCTGAGGGAGGTGCTGCGATTGCTGGTGTGGGTGCCGCCATGACTGCCAGTGCTGCCTGCAGCCCTGCCAGCTTTACAGAAGGGGTGTTGGCCCTGCAAGACAAACAACCAGACAAGCATCTTTAAGTGCTGTATTGGTGCGGCCACAACTGCCAGTGCTGCCTGCAGCCCTGCCAGCATTACAGAATGAGTGTTGGCCCTGCAATATGCGACAATGCACCACATGCATGTTGCAGATAAGTTGAACAAGCAGACATGCATGTTTCAGTGGCTGGCGTGGGTACGGCTTTGACTGCCACTGCTGCCTGCAGCCCTGCCAGCTTCACAGACGGAGTGTTGGCCCTGCAGTATGCAGCAATGCACCACGTTGCAGATCGGTTGAATTAGGCATGCATGTTTCAGTGGCCGGCGTGGGTGCTGCCATGATTGCCAGTGCGGCCTGCAGCCCTGCCAGCTTTACAAAAGGGGTGTTGGCCCTGCAATATGCAGCAATGCACCATGTTGCAGATCAGATGAACGGTCAGGTATGTATGCGTCAGAGACTGGCGTGGGTACGGCCATGACTGCCAGTGCGGCCTGCAGCCCTGCCAGCTTTACTGAAGGAGTGTTGGCCCTGCAATATGCGGCAAGCATCAAATCAGACAAAGGATTAGGCAGGCATGTTTCGGAGGTGGTGTGGGTGCTGCCGTGACTGCCAGTGCTGCCTGCAGCCCTGCCAGCATTACCAAAGGGGTGTTGGCCCTGCAATATGCAGCAATGCACCATATGCATGTTGCAGATCACAACAAACACCAGACATGAATGTGTCAGTGGCTGGTGTGGGCGCTGCCATGACTGCCAGTGCTGCCTGCAGCCCTGCCAGCTGTAGTGAAGGGGTGTTGGCCCTGCAACATGCGGCAATGCACCATGTTGCAGATCAGATAGCCACTAGCATGCATGTTTCAGTGGCCGCTGTGCAGCTGCCATGACTGCCACCCCCTATGCCGGCTCGCACTCATGACGATAGAAGCTGCAGACAACACACCAACAAGCAGTAATTGCAGCATCTCTCCCACGGCACACATCCCGAATGGCGTGCAGCTGCTGCTGCCGCACCCTGCTCGGGCACGCGCTCGCAACAGCACGCAAAACGCCACCAAAAGATACAAACAGCAGCACTCTACACTTCACTCTCTCTCTCTCTCCTGAGGCAAGCGTCCCACATGGCATGCAGCTGCTCCTGCTGCACCCTGCTCGGGTGCACTGGCGCTGCCACAGCATGTAGAAAGCGACCAAAGACACACCAGCAGTTCTCCACACCTCACCTGAGGCAAACGTCCCACATGGCATGCAGCTGCTCCTGCCGCACCCTGCTGGTGCTTGCACTTCTTTCTGACAATACCAAGCCACAGACAACACACCAAAACAGCAATACTTGAAGCACTGTCTGCATCTCACCTGAGGCAAACGTCCCACATGGCATGCAGCTGCTCCTGCCGCACCCTGCTTGGGCACGCGCTCGCGACAGCAGACGCGCACGCCAGCAGGTACGAGGCAGCAGCAGGCGCTGACAGCAGCCGTCGCGACAGTGAATGCAGGAATGACGACAGCGCGTCTTCTGGCCAGGGGTCAGCGAAGATGGCTCGCACTGCCGCGGACACGGTGCCGCCACCTGCAGACATACAGCACAGCAGTTGAAGTTTAGTCAATCACACCGCCTGGCATGTGGTGCGACCAGGTAGTAAGGTCGCACGTGCATTGCCAAGATGCAGGCATACGCTTTGTTTGTAACAGGCGCATAAAGCCACCCCCCCAACACACACACGCCAACCAGATCCTGCAAATTCAAAAAATGGGCAGGGATGGCTGTGGTTATAGCGGATATTGGGCACTTGGTCGGGTCAAGTCCTGGATGCCTGCACGGCTGCTCTTCACGGAGCTATCCGCATGACCTTGTGACGGCGCTTCTTCAACAATGAGAGCCTGCTGCGTTTGCAACTGAAGCAGCATTCCCTGACTTATGTTCCTCTGACGTATGTTCACTAGAACTTGCAAACTCAGAACTGTATGATGCTTTTTGCAGTGCAGCGCGCACCTGAGCTCATCCAGGTGACGATCTGGCGCGGGGTGATCAGCGCACCACCTGGCGCGTGGTGCAACCAGTTGAGCTCACACGTGCATTGCCAAGATGCATTGCAGCACGCACATAAGCTCACACGTGCATTGCCAAGATGCGTTGCAGCACGCACATAAGCTCATACGTGCATTGCCAAGGTGCGTTGCAGCACGCACATGAGCTCATCCAAGTGAGGTTAATATGCAACAAACAAACTACAGCACACACGGTGCAAAGGGCGCACCTGAGCTCATCCAGGTGACGATCTGGCGCGGGGTGATCAGCGGCGCGGGGCCCCTGCTGCCGCTGGGCAGCTGGCTGAACCACAGCAGCGCCTCGAGCGCCTTGCCTCGCTGGTGCGCAGCAAAGCCTGCGGCAAGCAAGCAACACGTACAGCACGGGGAGAGGCAGAGAAAGGCTAATATGTTAGCTGGGCAGCTGCTTGAACCGCGCTGGTGCGCAGCAACACCTGCGGCAACCACACAGCACGTGGAGAAGCAGAGAAAGACTGGTATTTTTTGCTGGGCAGCTACTTGAACTACGCTGCGGAGGTGCATCTACAGCGAGGCCTCGCTGGTGCGCAGCAAAGCCTGCTCTGCGAGCTGCGGCTGAAACCAAGATTCGACCAGACCAAACAAGCAACATGCCCGAGTCCGTGCCTGGATCCGCACCTGTGTCGGATGCGATCGCCAGCATGCGGTCCTGCAGCTGCTGCATCAGCGCCTGGCAGTCTTCACTGCCGAGAACAGCAGCGCGGTCAGCAGCGCTGCGCGTGCCAGCCAGTGCATGCGCGCGGGCTTCTGCCAGCACTGCAACAGCGCGTGTGGCACTGCAGCAGCAGGGAGTGCGGCAGCAGCAGCAGCGGCAGGCGCGGCATTGAAAAGCAAGCATGGCCAGGTAAGTGTGGGGCTATCGGTTTGCCAAGCGCAGAAATTTGCTGTCGAATATTTCTGGCGACGCGCAGCTGCCTGTACTCTGTCTTGACGGTGTTGCATAGTCCATTGTGGAACTCGGCCCAAGTAGCGCAGTGATTCATGAGCACCAGCCAACACTATTAGGCAAGAGTGTTGGACTCCTGCTTGGGCCAGGAGTGGGGTTTCTCTGCTTCTTTGTATACATGTGCAAGCACGATTACCTGCAGATCGCTGCGTGGCTCATCTGGCTGAGGCACAGCAGCAGGCATGACACAATGGAGGCAAACAGCCCGCTGCTTGGCGCTCCGCTGCCATGCAATCACTCCCTAAACGAAAGCAGCAGCATGAGCACGTACCTGCAGATCGCTGCGTGGCTCGTTTGGCTGAGGCACACATCTGCATGCTGCTGCCAGCTGCTATCTGCTGCTGCGCCTGGCCAGCTGCTGCCATGCTATCACTCCCTGACTTCAAGCAGCAGCTTGCATACATACCTGCAGATCGCTGCGTGGCTCATTTGGCTAAGGCACAGCAGCAGGCGTGACACAATGGAGGCGAACAGCCCGCTGCTTGGGGCGCCGCTGCCACCTGCCCTGCCTGATGCTTCGCTCCCAAGTGAGGCCAACCGCCGCAGCGAAGCAGACTCTTGCATGCTGCGCTGCGTCCTGCAGAGGCAAGGATAGACATTCAAGTTATTGCGGTTCAATAGCATTGTGCTATATTTGGTATTATTTTGGGAGGCCAGCCGCCGCAGCGAAGCTGAGTCTTGCATGCTGCGCTGCGTCCTGCAGAGGCAAGGATAGACATTCAAGTTATTGCGGTTCAATAGCATTGTGCTATATTTGGTATTATTTTGGGAGGCCAGCCGCCGCAGCGAAGCTGAGTCTTGCATGCTGCGCTGCGTCCTGCAGAGGCAAGGATAGACATTCAAGTTATTGCGGTTCAATAGCATTGTGCTATATTTGGTATTATTTTGGGAGGCCAGCCGCCGCAGCGAAGCTGAGTCTTGCATGCTGCGCTGCGTCCTGCAGAGGCAAGGATAGACATTCAAGTTATTGCGGTTCAATAGCATTGTGCTATATTTGGTATTATTTTGGGAGGCCAGCCGCCGCAGCGAAGCTGAGTCTTGCATGCTGCGCTGCGTCCTGCAGAGGCAAGGATAGACATTCAAGTTATTGCGGTTCAATAGCATTGTGCTATATTTGGTATTATTTTGGGAGGCCAGCCGCCGCAGCGAAGCTGACTCTTGCATGCTGCGCTGCGTCCTGCATAAGGAAGGAGAGACAATAACATGAAAGTTGGCTCACTAGGATTGTTGTTTTTTGTATCATTAGGGAGGCCAGCTGCCGCAGCGAAGCTGACTCCTGCATGCTGCGCTGCGTCCTGCACAAGAAAGGAGAGACAATAACATGTTGGCTCTCTAGGGTTGTGTTTTTTGTATCATGAGGGAGGCCAACCGCCGCAGCGAGGCAGACTCCTGCATGCTGCGCTGCGTCCTGCAGAGAGGAAGTTAAGACAGGTACGTTGGGTGCCCAGAAGCTACAGCAGCCTTGGGCCGAAGTGCTGCCAAAGTACTTTGTTGGCGCAGCCAGTTGCTGCTGCTGTATCTGCGTGCAGAACTTGCTACAGCACACAACCATGTGCGGCAATGACACACTGACTGGACTGCTGCCGTCCCAGCGAGTAAAGCCGCACAGTGCAAGTATTCTCACCTGGATATGGTGAACTGCTTGTTGGCTGCTGCTCCCTGCGCTGCTGCTACAGCTGCTGCAGCAGCAGCACCCCCAGCAGGATCCGGAGCATCATCCTCTGCATGTGCCATTAGCAGCTGCCACGCCATCGCATATCGCAACCTTGCATCTGCTTCGATGTGCTCATCTGGCAATTGTAGCTGCCGTTTGTTGGTGCCAATGGTGCCGTTAGTTGCTGCTGTCGCTGTGCCAGCTGCTGCTGCAGCTGTAGATCCGAGGGCTGCTGCTGCTGGGAAAGGTGCTCCTGCAAGCGAAACCAATGACATCATCAACGGGTTGCACAAACGCATACATAAGCGGCGGCTGTGACGTGAATCAATGCAGGATTCAACCCTTGATCATTGGATTAGACGGCCATGAAGTTCGCGTCTGCCATAGCACGCAACAAAGCAAGACACACAAAGCATACACATGTAACTGACAGGCCCTTGATTGCCTCTAGTGCAACAATGGGTGACTTGCCGTAGCCCCGCAATAGCCCAATAGCACACGCTGCCAAGCATCCAAGTGTGTGAGCAAAACAGACAGTGCAGGTTGCCACGTCAACACAGCAGACCAACACAACGCTGGCTGTCTACTAAGGTTCAGGCCTTTGAGCTCCGCAAGCCATCCATGCGTGTTGCATAAACCAGGCAGTGTGCAAGTCGACATACCTGCCAGGCCCTTGATTGCCTCTAGTGCTACGATGGTTGACTTATCGCAGCAGGCCAGCAGCACTAGCATCTCCCAGAAGGGACCGCTGTTGCCTGCAGCAGCAGCATGAACGAAGTAATGAATTAGCTGCGCGTGGTGTGTTCACAGTTGCGCAGTTTGAGAGAGAGTGTGTGTTTGTGACGATGACAAAACCTCGTGCGCCACCACACCTCCTGCCACCAGCAGCAGCAGCAGGCAAGCAAAAGACGGCAAAGGCCTCTGTCAGCAAGCCGGGGTGCAGCCTCTCTTATTGCGGGTGTTAGGCATGCAAACTTTGCAGCTGTTTGCGACAAAATTACCAGCTGCAGGCGTTCCTCCGCTCGCGCTGCCTGGCAGCCTACAACCAGCGCATGCACACCGACTCTGTGTCAGCACTGATCAACCAGGAAGGAACCAACCTTACCCACGCGCGAGTGCACCACAGCGCCAAATTCAAAGTGGCGCGGCAAAGAGGCTAGTAATCACCAAGGTGTCTGACTCACCCACGCGCGAGTGCACCACCGCGCCACAGCCACGAACCAGGTACACGCGTGCCCATGCATCAGCCAAGACCTTTGTCAGCCATGCTGCACTCTACATTGCGGGTGTTAAGTCATGCAAGGCACGCAGCTGTTCGCGACAAACCCATCAGCTGCAGCCGTTCCTCCGCTAGCGCTGCCTGGCAGCCTACGACCAGCATGCACAAGCATTGATCAACCAGGAAGGAACCCAACTCACCGACGCGCGAGTGCACCACCGCGCCGCAGCCACGGACCAGGTACACGCGAACATGCAAACTACGCAGCTGTCCGATATTATAAACCACCAGCTGCAGGCGTTCCTCCGCACGCGCTGCCTGGCAGCTGACCAACCAGCGCATGCACACTAACTCTGTGTAGGGTGAGCACTGATCAACCAGGAAGGCACCAAACTCACCCACGCGCCAGTGCACCACCGCGCTGCAGCCACGTGCCAGGTACACGCGTGCCCATGCATCAGCCAAGTTGAGGCCTTTGTCAGCCAGCGGTGCTGCACTCTGAGTTGTGCGTGTTAGCCATGCAACCCACGCAGCTGTGCTAGATACAACTGCCAGCTGTCATACATTCCTCCGCACGCGCTGCCTGGCAGCCTACAATGAGCGCATGCGCACTAACTCTGTGTAGGGTGAGCATTGATCAACCAAGAAGGCACCAAACTCACCCACGCTTGAGTGCACCACTGCGCCACAGCCGCGGGCCAGGTACACGCGAACATGCAAACTACGCAGCTGTTTGAGATAAAACTACCAGCTGCAGACGTGCCTGCACACCCTGTGCCTAGAATAAGAGCATGCAAACTTACGCCGCGTAAAGGCTAATAATAATAATAATCAATCCTTGTAAGCCATACCTTTCGGCATCGGCAACCGCGCCTCACCCACTGGGGAGGCGGAAAGCAGACTGATTATTCTCCCTTACACCCCTTACTAGGCAGCATGTGGGAATCACCCCATACGGTGGACTGCATACCTAGCAGGGCCGGTGTGTATATAGCCAGCAATCGACGGAGTCCTGCGGAGAGTCGCGAGGACATTA
The DNA here is from genome assembly GCA_902809745.2 of Tetradesmus lagerheimii. NCBI lineage: Eukaryota > Viridiplantae > Chlorophyta > Chlorophyceae > Sphaeropleales > Scenedesmaceae > Tetradesmus > Tetradesmus lagerheimii. The sequence goes on along the minus strand of CADDIJ020002515.1, from coordinate 32,262 downwards.
GCAGCATCCTTCCTTCGGCTTTCGCCGACTGTATCCCTGAGTCCAGGGACATACTGCTTAGGCTCAGAATCGAACCTGCAACCTTTCGGCCACTGTTCGTCCGCGTAAAGGCTAGTACACACCAAGACATACGATGTGACTCACCAACGCGCGAGTGCACCACCGCGCCGCAGCCACGCGCCAGGTACACGCGTGCCCATGCATCAGCCAAGTTGAGGCTCTTCTCTTGGTACAGCTCCTTGGTGGGTCGCAGGGGGGCAGGCATGCCCTCGGCTGCTGCTGCTGCCATGGCAGCGGCCTTCTCAGCACCGCCCAGGCTCCCTGCAATCAAACAATCAATCAACCAATTAAACCAGTCATTTAACCGATCCACTAATGGATCAGGCTTCCTGCATGCCGTTGATATTTACACAGGTGCAAGCGTGTGTTTGGCTTGAACAGAGGCGCTGCTGTTGAAGGGCCTCACACAGATTATATGCGCTTTTAATTGAACAACGTACAGATTATATGTGCTTTTAATTGAACAACGTACAGATTATATGCGCTTTTAATTGAACAACGTACAGCCGCATCACAGCCTGCTAGTTGATGACCTGTAGAAGCTGCTGCTGCAGATCCCACTTGCTTGATGGTACTTGTCGGCCGGCAGCTAGACAAGCAGGCAGGCTCTGTGCGTTGTGCAGTTGGAACCCACATGTTATGACGGCAAACTGATCCCTTGTCCACCCACCTGTCTTGTGGTATATATCTCACCCGTATGTCATGCAGGCAAACTGATCCGACCCATGTAACATGCAGGCAAAACTAATCCCGTGACCACCCACCTGTCTTGTGGTATATCTCCAGTGTGTTGGCCACCAGCTGCCCCAGCTGCTCAACATACATGCCAGGCATATCGCGCGCTGCTAGCGCTGCAACAGCCAGTGCATGCCTAGAAGCACAAGTGGCTTGAACAGAGGCGCTGCTGTTAATGGGTCTGACCGTGAACATCACATGAATGACACATGTCATATCTCGGGGCAAAACACAGCCGCATGACAGCTTGCTAGCTGATGATTTGCAGAAGCTGCTGGTGCAAACCCCACCTGTCTTGTGGTATATCTCCAGTGTGTTGGCCACTAGCTGCCCCAGCTGCTCAACATACATGCCAGGCATATCACGCGCTGCCAGCGCTGCCACAGCCAGCGCGTGACGCGCACAGGTGGCGTCCGGGGAGTTGACTGCGCCAAATGCGCGCGGCGCGATCTTGCTGGACTGCAGCAGCAGCAGCAGCAGCAGCAGCACACGGTTGGCCTGTTAGTCAGGCGCTCCTTACAAGGAGCAACACCACAGCAGGGCACTGATAAAAGCCAGGCAAGCCTATCCTGCCTGGAGGGTTTACTGCGCCAAACGCACCTGGCGCGATCTTGCTGGGCTGCAGCAGCAAAGCACGCGGTTGGCCAGTTAGTGAGGCACTCCTTACAAAGAGCAACACCACAGCAGGGCACTGATTAAAGCCAGGCGAGCCTATCCTGCTTAGAGGGTTGACTGCGCCAAACGCATGTGGCACGATCTTGCTGGACTGCAGCACCAAAGCATGCGGTTGGCCAACCAATCAGGCACAAGCAGCAACACCAGACAGCCAGGCACTGAAGGGGCTCGGATTGCATTGTGCTTATATGTAAGATACGCTGCAAAAGCCGCGTTACCTCAGAAAGCAACAAACAGTCGGAGAAGGGAGAAGCACGCAAACACACGAACACACCTGCACGAATCCAGGCAAGCCTATTCTGCTTGCTGACAGCGCTGCGCGCTGCGCCGCAACTCGCTCCAGCGTTTGCCTCCTGTCAGCATCCCGCGTCTTCTTGTTGCCCCCAATGCCAAAGGGCACTTTGCGGCGGCGTGCGGCTTCGCAGCGATCTAGGGTTGTTGCGACTGCTGCCATGAGGTGAGACACCAAGGTGAGGTCATCGGGGTCACTGCGGGCATGACATGTTGGAAAAAAAATCAATTGACACGATCGATGCAGGGTTGTTGCCACTGCTGCCATGAGGTGAACACCAAGGTGAGGTCATCGGGGTCACTGCGGGCATGACATGTTGGAAATATAAATGACACGAGCGATCTAGGGTTGTTGCGACTGCTGCCATGAGGTGGGACACCAAGGTGAGGTCATCCGGGTCACTGCGGGCATGACATGTTGGAAAAAAATCAATTGACACGATCGATGCAGGGTTGTTGCTACTGCTGCCATGAGGTGAACACCAAGGTGAGGTCATCAGGGTCACTGCGGGCATGACATGTTGGAAAATGAATAAATGACACGAGCGATCCAGGGTTGTTGCCACTGCTGCCATGAGGTGGGACACCAAGGTGAGGTCATCCGGGTCACTGCGGGCATGACATGTTGGAAAAAAATAGATGACACGAGCGGTCTAGGGTTGTTGCCACTGCTGCCATGAGATGAGACACCAAGGTGAGGTCGTCAGGGTCACTGCGGGCATGACATGTTGGAAAATGAATAAATGACACGAGCGATCCAGGGTTATTGCCACTGCTGCCATGAGGTGGGACACCAAGGTGAGGTCGTCAGGGTCACTGCGGGCAGGTAAACATGACATGTTGGACGCAAGCTGCTGGGTCAGACACGCATAGTTTGAAATGAAAACCATTTGACATTGAGTAGAGGAGCCAAGTGGCAGTTGTGCAATATGCAAGCTCGCTCGCCATGAGGTGAGACACCAAGGTGAGGTCATTGGGGTCGCTGCGGTTCACAGCAATAGATAGTATGTCAGACGCAGGCTGCTGAGCCAGACGGCTTGAATAAGCATCTGACGTTACGTAGACGAGCCGGATTGCAATTGGATTACATGTAAGCTCGCAGGAATCAGGTGAGTAGTGCAGTTGCACAGCATGTTATAACATAGCAGATATGACATGCTACATGTTGCTCTGTGCACAAGCACAGCTGCTGCAGCTGCATGGCCCACCTGCTGAGGCTGCTGCGTGAGAGTGCTGCCAGTGTGCGGAACGCTGCCGAGCGCTGGTAGTGCGTAACAGACTCGCTCTTGACATCGGCCCACAGCGTGTCCAGCGCAGTGTATTCAAACGTGTCTGTGGCAGTAGGAGGTAGCACCTGGCCTGCAAGTTGCAGCAATGATACATACAGCAAGCGTACGAGTGCAAGCATATGCTTTGGTGAGTTGGATTGCAGGGCATCTGCCAGCACAATGAATACAACACAATGCAGGTTGCTGGGCTGTACAGGGCCAGCAGATTTTGTTTAGTGAATGCTAGCTGCACAAGCCAATTTGTGAGCAGAGCTCTGGTGGTTGCGATCCAGAAAGTGGGGTGTAATGCTTACCGCTGAGAGTGCTGAAGGGTACCACAGTGCCTGCTGAGCCCTCTCCTGCTGCCAGCTGCACCAAGTAGTTCACCACTCGCAGCAGCTTTCGGTCTGCAGTCTTAGGCAGGTCAACCTGCAACAGCAACATGAATGGTTAGATGATGTCGATACAAGTGCGCGCCACTGCTGCTGGACGTGGTGTGCAGCAGCAGCTGCTCTTGCTGCTGGCAGTGTTGCTGCTGCTGTGCGGCAGGCAATGCAACACCAGGCTACACATACTGCAACAACATATGTAGCTCTGGGTGCTCACGTGGCAGCTGCATGCATTCCTGTGCAGGTCCTACTGTTTGACATCTAGAACCTCTCCCGTGCATCTGTATGCATCCAAGCAAGCAAGCAGCATTTAATTGCTGAAGCTGCATCACGAGCTGCTGCGTCATGGCTGATTGCTGCTGCATGCCCACCTTGAGGCGCACTGAGACCAGCATTGGCAGGATTGATGGCGGCAGCAGCCCAAAGAGGGTGAGCCGCACCATGATCTTACTGATGACCTCCCTGCCGCTGCCATCTGCTGCATTCAGCGCAGTAGCTGCATGTGTGCAACACAGGACAGCAACAACATATGTGTGTTTGAGGAGCGTGCAATGCGGGCACAGCAGTGCTACAGCAGACAAAGAGCTGCCCATAAAAGCGAAAACACCGTAGACATGCTGCTGACAGTGTGATATCTTGCTGCACGGACAGTTGTTTTGCAAGCAGGGAGTGCGGCGAGTGGCAAGTCAAAACATGCTAATGCCATGTGTGACGGAACACATTGTTGCTGCTTGCATGTTCGCGTGAGCGAGTCACAAATGATCACACTGCAGCTGCGCAGGGTACTGCAGGAAGATGGTGGGATGCTGCTGCATGCTTCACTCATGACAGTACTAGCTGCCTTGATGCAGTGCTGTTGCACAGGACATAATCCTTGCAGCTGGGGCAGTTGCAGTTGGTGCTGTCTGCAAGCACGATCCCAGCTGCTGCAGCTCTGTGCCTCACCCAGAGCCCTTGCACAGTCAGCAAAGGTGAGCACCTCCGTCCTGGAAAGCTTGCCACGAACATAGTTGTTCAAGTTTGGCACCAGCTCATCATTCTTGCCTGGTGCTGCAGCAACTGCAGGTGCTGCCGGTGCTACGGCCCCAGCCTGCATCTTGAAAGTCTAAAACGATGATCTATTTACATAGTGACATGTTGAGCATTCAGCAGCAGCTCGTTGACGCTGTGGATGCTCCTACAGCGTGTGATCAAGGTCAAGTCAGTACGTGCGTACGCAGCACAGCATTCATCATTGGGTTTCCAGTCCGTGAAATCATCGTCCTTACAGAAACGTGTACAGTTTGACGCTGCAGTACATAATTGTCAGTGACTGTGGGGTTGTGTCTTTCAAACTTGCGCGGCAGCCTCCTTGGTTCCTCGGCTCATGTCGATGGAGACCACAGCTTGTTGAATCTGTTTGGGCACACTGCCGCATGGATCGCGAGTAGCTGTCGACCAACATCATTCGGGGTCAGGACATAGCAAGGGCAATCCACCAACACAACCTAGTATTATTCGCTTCTTAGAACATTGATGATGTTTTGCGTAGACTGGCCGTCGCCCCAGCGGGCAGGCTGAACACAGAGGGTGTTGTTGTGGTGTCGCTTGCCTGCTGCCATAGCAGTGACCGCACAACCAGTAAAGAATACAAAGCGTAAATACAATCGCCATGGACTGGAACGACCTGCTCAACCAGCTGGAGGGCCAGACAAAGCAGAAGCTGCTGGCACTGGAACGCGTTGGGGTGTGCTGCTCTGCTGTAGCTGCTGGCCAGCCCTCTATTGAAGTATGCCTTGAATCAGGTTCTGTTCTAGGCAGTATTGTCCGCTCTGTGTTGTGCTGGCCCTGCTCTGACTTACCCTGTGACACCATACTGTTGTGCACTGCTGTGCACTTCTGTGTGTGCAGGCATATGTGCTGGCCAATGCAGTCAGCAAGGATCAGGTCAGCGCACTGCTGGACATGTCCGGGCAGCTGCTGGCAGACAACAACTTCAAGGTAAATACAACCACAGTCGAGGAGCCGCACCGCAGCACATGTTGCATTGCATGAAGTGCTGCCACAGGCCAGGGGGTGCAACCAACTGCTGCATCAACAGCCAAGCAACTGTTATGCTATGAGCAGTATGAGCAGCAGCACTCATCATGCTTCAGACTTACCACTCAACCTGGTGTGCTACATGCTTACTGGAGCAGCAGGCACGCAGCAGTTTGTTTGCTGTGCATCTGCATCTGTATCACCCTGCAGTATGTCTGCCTGCGTTCACTGTTGTTGTACAGGTGGCCTTAAAACTGCTCAACTGCTGGGAGAGCATAGCAGGCGCAAACCGTGATGTCATCAAGCCATACGTCAACGCGCTGCTGCCTCATGTGGTGCGTGACAGCTGAGCCCCTGCAGCAGTCGCATCTGCAGCATCAGCCTTGCTCGTTTATGGTATGCTGGAAGCCCTGCAACATACATGCATGACGTACATCTTTTTTTGGCAGTATCTGTCCAAGCACGGGTGCATGCATGCTGGATTGGGTGCTGACGCTTCCTGGTGTGCCCTGCAGGTTGAGCGGCTGAGCGACAACCGCCAGGATGTTCGGCAGGCAGCATGCAATCTGCTGCTGGAGCTGCTGCAGGTGAGGTCCCATGTACAAGGTCAAGCCAGGGCTGGGTCTGCAAAGCATGCTGTACCTGTTCGCCATCAGCCATCAGCGTCTACATACGCTCAGCAGCAGCAGCCTTCACAAACAGCACAGCAGCAGCAGCGGCAGGTTAGTTGCGGCCTACTTGGTGTAACAGCTGCCTTCTGTCTCACGCGTGCACTGTCAAATCCTCTGCAGGTGCTGCGGCCTGATGCGATGATGGACAAGCTGAGCCGCTTCTGGAACCACAAGCACTGGAAGGTCCGCCACGGCCTGCTGCAGTTTGTGGCAGAGGCAATCAGCTGCACAGGCGAAGCAGTGCTGGCGCCACCACGTGATGAGTCCAGCTGGGTGCTGAACAAAGTCATCCAGTTGGTCGGTGACCCTGAGAGGTGAGCGCTGGCACACGTTGCTGCGCGGCTGTATGATGTTGAGTCCCTGTTTGCTCTGCCTCTGCTGGCGATGCCCTCTGCTGCCCCCGGTCAACTGCGCTGCAAATCAGGCCACAAAGCTTGCATCACACCTGCAACCCACTCTTGTAAAGCAAGGCAGGCAGCTGTTATGCTGTACTGCCTGCTAGTGCTGACTTGGCGCTGTGCATCTGTGCATTTCTGTTGCGCTGCTGCCAGTGCTGTGCGCGTTGCCTGTATTTCTGTTCTGCCTGATAGTGCTGACTTGCCGCTGTGCATTCGTGCGTGCTTGTTGCGCTTCCGCCAGTGCTGTGCGCGATGCCTGTATGCCTGTGCTGCCTGTTAAATCTGACTTGCCGCTGTGCATTTGTGCGTGTCTGTTGCTCTGCCGCCAGTGCTGTGCGTGATGCCTGTATTCCTGTGCTGCCTGTGAGTGCTGGCTTGCCGCTGTGCATTCGTGTGCGTCTGTTGCGCTGCCACCAGTGCTGTGCGCAACCCCGGTATTTCTGCTCTGCATGTTAGTGCTGACTTGCCGCTGTGCATTTTTGCTTGTCTCTCTCTTGCGCTGCCTCCAGTGCTGTGCGCGACGCCGCCATAGAGTGCCTGGAAGAGGTGTACAAGGTGTGCGGCGAGCAGCTGGTAGACATCATCAGCAGCCACAACTTGCGCCCAGCGCATCTCAACTCCGTCTACACGCGTCTGGCGCAGCTGGGTGCGGATGTGGTGCCTGGCCCTGTGCCATCGGGGTCCATGGGTGGGGGCTACAACGACCAAAGCCCCACGCATAGTAGCCGGCGGCCACAGAGCAGCGCAGCCAACTTTAGGCATGCAGGGGGTGGTTATGGCGGGGAGGAGTGTGATACAGCTACCAGCGGAGGAGCTGTCTGCGATGATGGTGGCTATGCGGATCAGGCAGACGTGCAGTCCGTGCGCAGTGATGCATCTCCACCGCCTGTGCAGTATGCTGCGCGGCCGCAGCAGAAGCAGCAGCGGGTGGTGGCTGCAGAGGAGAGCAGCGTGAGCATGCTGGATGGTGGCAGCAGCAAGAGCTGGGGCACTGCAGCAGCTGCTAAACCCAAGCGCGGTGGCTACAAGGTGGGTGCCTTGAAGTTGTTGCGCGGAAGCTGCTGTGTTGACGTGCGCTACACTGTCAGCATACACTGTTCTCAAACCCATGCGGCCCCTGGCAACTGCCGGACTGCAGCCTGCATGCTGCAAGTCATCAACACGCTGTGCTTGCCGCCTCTTCCAGTTGGCTGTGACGCGCACTAGCACCACCTCAACCTGCTTGCTGTCTGCCTTGCTGCACACCGTGATTTCTGATGCAGGATGGCGGCGGCATCACAAGCGACGGTGGGCTGCCGTTTGTGCAGCCGCTGTTTGTGGGCAGCGAGCGTGAGTTGCGCATTGAGTTGGAGCGCATCACGTCAACGCTCAGTAGGGGCGCAGCACTGGTGGACTGGGAGAAGCGGTGAGCAGCAACAGCGCAAAAGCGGCAGCAACTGACAGCAGCTGTTTGGCTACGTCTGTTATATCACATGCACGCAGACGGGCAGCAGCTCTGGACAGTCGCGCGTCAGCTACACGATTGATACGCATTAGCAGCACTGCGCTGCTGTTGTCATGCATATGTGTTGGCTACTCCCTGCGCGTTGCAGTGCCCCCTGCTGTCTGTTTGAGCTGGTATTTGGTGCCTCACGTGGGTTGCATGCTTCTTACATGCCTGCAGTGTGGCGGCGTTGGTGCGCCTGGAGGCCCTGGTCAAGGGTGGTGCTGTGGGCACCTACGAGGGCACCTTCCTGGAGATGCTGCGGCCCCTCAGGGACCCGCTGCTTGAGCAGGCAGTGGACAGGAGGTCAGTGCATGATGGGGTCCTGAACCAGAAGCACATGGTTGGGCAGCAGGGGGTAGCATGCATGATGTACGCAGGTTATGCATTTGCACGTGCTAAGTATTGCGGATTGCGCACTTTGCTGGAGCATGTGGTGTTTTGTTTTGCCAGCTGACGCTGGCGCTGCTGCTGCTGCTGCTGCTACCTCACCCCTCTGCAGGTCTGCTGTTGCACGCCAGGCAGCGCACATGTATGAGGTGCTGGCTGCAGCGCTGGGCTTCAGCTTTGAGTCGTACGCGGTGGCTTGCATGACCGCGCTCTTCAAAGCAATGGTTATCACAGTGCAGGTAGGTGTTGGTGCGCCAGACTGCAAAGGATCGTGGCCAGCTTGAAAGCAAGCAGTGACTTATTTGATTTGCAAATGTACGCGCAGCAGACAACAGATGCGCGCTCTGGTACCGTTGGTGCACTATCTGTCCTGCTGCACGCACACGCATGTCCTGGATCAACGTAACACATGCAGGCTGGCGCCAAGGTGTCCGCGTGTGGTGGTGTTAGCGTTGTGGTAAAAGCCACAATCTGTATTTTTGGCACTTTAATACTGCTTTCGCCATGACGATATAGATAGTGGGAAGGCTTGGCTGAGGCTGCTGTAACAGCTGGCAGGAAAATGCAAGGGCTGCAAGGACACAGCCAGGTGCGAGCCCGCTGCAATGCATGCAGCCTCCGGGAGCTGCCAGCTGTCAGCAGAGCAAACTGCTGGTCAGGTAGCCTCAGCCAATAGCCGTTTGAGGGGTTACACACTTTCAAGCACCGAGAGCGGCACAATTCAACAAGAGGCAAGACAGAGGAAAGGCGAAAGCAGCAGACAGGTGCAGGCACCGGCAGCAAAGGGAAGGCAGGGGACCAGCAATGAACAGGTCCCCAAACAAGCCTGGCGCAAGGGCGCACAACGCAGAAACAGGCAACGCAGGCCTGCAGCAGAAACACTGCAAGAGCTGCAAAGCACCACACACTATGGGAAGCAACCAGCATCAGCACAGCTATCAAAGCTGCACGACAGCGCACCACTGTCAGACGCTGCATGGCAGCGGACATGACACTATGTAGGGGCTGCAGCGGGCAACACCATCTCATTGCTGCAAGGCAGCATAAAACCATGAAACCCAGCGAGCGGCACAGGTTCGGCAGGTAGCGCGGCACGTTGTGCATGTTGCGCAACTACTCTGCGGCAACTGACAACCAGTGGTCAGTCACCTGAAACCAGAGGCACCGCTAGCAACACAGCCACTGCAGCGCCACCACCCAGTGCACAATGCGGAACAGTAGCCACAAAAAAAGGGGGCGGGAAGGGCGGGCGAGTTGCAGTTCGCATGAACAGCAACGAAACGTGCAGGGCTAGACGCCTGCGCATGCTAAGTGGCCTTCGGCAGCAGTGAGGTAATGACGTGTTTTGACTGTCACCTCACCCACTGCTTGCCTTTGACCAGGCAAGCAGGGATACAGCTACGCTGCATTAACCGCAATGAACAAGTCCATTGCACATTAATACTGCTTTCGCCATGACGATATAGATAGTGGGAAGGCTTGGCTGAGGCTGCTGTAACAGCTGGCAGGAAAATGCAAGGGCTGCAAGGACACAGCCAGGTGCGAGCCCGCTGCAATGCATGCAGCCTCCGGGAGCTGCCAGCTGTCAGCAGAGCAAACTGCTGGTCAGGTAGCCTCAGCCAATAGCCACATTGAAAAGACCAGTGGAACAGGAAGGGGGAGGGCTGCAAGCAGCAAGGCTTGCAGCCCACCTGGCCCGCCGCAACACGGCGCGCAGATAGAAGCCACAACACATGTGGCAGGCAAACAAACAGACGCACCCCAGCGCACACCACTAACGCAGCAAACACTCACGCTGCCAAACCTACACCGCTGAATCCAGGGCTGGGGCCGACAACTGCTGCGAGAAGCAGCAGCAGAAGCAAACGCAAACCAAAACACACAACCACCAGCACAAACCACCACTGCAGCAAGCACACATGCTGCCAACCTTCAAACCTCTGAATGTAGTGCTGGGGCCGACAACTGCTGCAAGCAGCAGCAACAGCAAATCAAATGCTGAGCAGCAGCACGCTGTACACACGCATGCCCAACACGCAGCCTTTGCGCAGCAAACACCTAGCTGCGGGACCATCTGCAAGCTAGTGCTCGATGCGAACAGCTAGCAAGGGCCAGGAACTGTGGCGCCGAGCCATAGGGCCGGTGAGCGTCGAACAAGGCAGCTGGAAGCTGTCAACCGCAAGCAGCATCAGCTCATGAAACCAAGGCTGAGCCGGCCACAACGGCACCACCACCGTAACATTTGCACGCTCTTCGCGCACTTTCTGCACAACCTGCAGCAACATTGAGGTGGTGACAGGCGGGAAAGCAAAGGCATTGCCCCAAGCAGACCATGGCTGCAGCAGGGCATCAACGCCCCTGCTGCCAGGGCACTGGAACAAACTGTAGAAGCAGTGACAGTGCGTGTTTTCCGCCGAAGCAAACAGGTCTATTTTGTGCGGGCCCCACATAAGATCCAGCCAACTAAACATCTCAGAATCCAGGCGGTAGTCCCCATGGTCAACAAAGCGAGAAGGTGCATCAGCTCTATTAAGTTCTGATTTCACCCTGACCACCTGCAGCTGAACATGCAGATCTTCAAGCACAGACCACAACAACCTGTACTCGTCCATGAGAGCAGCGGACCGTGAAGCAAAGCGCCCCAAAACAGACTCTGTCACCGTGTTATCTTCATGCAGCCTCACCACACGATCGCGCACCACAGGCTCAAAAGACAGCAGAGCCATGCGCACAGCTCGCATCTCCTGCTGGTTGATGTGCATGCACGCTTCAGCAGCAGACCAGGCGCCGTGAGCAATCCCTTCGGGGCTGTCGCCCAGGACAGGCAGCACAGCGCCCCAGCCTGTGGGACATGCATCAACAAACAAATCAACAGTAGCCGGGCGCAACCGAATAGGCGACGACAAATGCTGCACAGGGATGCTCGCCCACCACTCAAGATCACGGAAGGACTGGCGGGAGATGCTGACAGTCCCATTCCAGCCAGAAACAGACGCACAATCGTCATACAAACTACGCAGAAACAGGTTGGCCGGCATGACAGCCAGCCGCACAGACTGCGCATATCCACAAAATGCAGCCAGCGCTCGCTTTGGCACGCGGCGCTTGTTCTGCTTGGCAGCAATAGCAATGCCGCGCGCCAGGCGGGTGAGGCGGGCAACCTTGGCTGGGGGCACACAGAAGGTGCCTTGGGCCAGGTCCACAACCAGGCCCAAATGCTCCAGCCGCTGTGTGGGCTCCCACACAGACTTGGTGGGGTGGGGCGTAAAGCCAAGCCAGTACATTATGGATTGGATCCACTCAGCACCGGCTGCTGCTGTCTCCTGGTCAGGGAACACAAACAAAAAGTCATCCAAGTAGGGCAGTACCTTGCAGCCAACCTGCGCTACACTGCCACGGCTGCCAGGCGCTGCAGGGTACATGGTGCCTGACGGCACACGTGTATGCGCAGGGGAGCGCAGATGCGCAACAAAAGGCCTAGTCACCTTGGTGAAGTAGTAAGGCGAGTTATTCCAGCCAAAAGGCAAGCAGTTGATCTGATAAAACTCGCCAGCAAACTCAAAGCAAAAGTAATCGACTGCGCTAGCGTGCAGAGGCACCTGATAGAATGCGTCTGCCATGTCAGCCTTGACAGCAAAGGCATTGCTCAAGTCGTAACGCTGCAAAAACCGCAGCGTCTCAAACCTGCACTTGCGGGCGACATTGAAGGTGTTGATATACTTGTAATTGATCACCAGACGCCAAGAACTGCCCTTGGGCACACAAAATGCATTAGAGCAGTATGCAGGGCGGGAGGCAAGCTTGGTAAGCACACCCAACTTGCTGAGGCGGGGCGCTTCAGTGCACAACCACCATTGCTTTTGGGCGTTGGTAGATGGCAAAGGGTTCTTGTAAAAGGGGGGCGGTGCGCGGCCACCCAGCCACTCTACAGGAACACCATGCTGCAGCCAGCTGAGCACATGCGAAGATGCACCAATGGCACGCCACTGCTTGCCGCACAATCCTAAGCGCCAGTGCAGCGGCGTGCTTGCAGGAAAGCTGTGCACGGTAACCATGCTCAGATGTCAAGAAAAGGCACCACAATGATGTGCCCCACACAGCTGCTTAATGACACAACAGCTGGGTGTTCAGACGAGTAGCCTAATGACTGGCCGTTACGTGGGAGCCGCCCCACACTCGCCTGCTGTGTGCGCAGGGCGCTTACTGCACTGCTGCTCCAGCAGATGTGCTGCCAGAGCCCATGCCTCCGTTGCCAGTGCTGCTGCTGGCTGTGAAAGCCTGCAAGCTGCTCCAGCCGCCTGTTGTGGCGCCCATGCGCAGCGCGCTGCCGAACTGGCGGCGCACAATCAGGTGTGCGCTGCTGCTGCTGCTGCGACGGCGCACACTGCCAATGAGGCTGCTGTTCTCGCCATTGCTGCTGCTGCTGTGGCTTCTGGGGCTGTCAAAGCAGCCACTCAGCGCCAGCGCTTCACCTGCTGAGCTCCAGCTGCTGTTGCTGGGGCCCAAACAACCCCTCATGCTGAGGAGGTAAGCAGCCATACGTAGCTGCGTGCTGACGTGCAGCAAAATGCCGGTCTGTCGGGACTGCACTGTGAAGACAAGCTCCAGCCGCTGGTGCTCCTGCCTGACGCTGGTGCTGCTGCGGCGCCTGCTGCTTGTGTCACTTATCTACACCCCTAAGCGGAGATAGCTGACCTTAAGAAACTGCGGAAAGCGCATTAACTCAAGCCCAGCGTGCCAAAAGGGCTGAAAGAGCACGCGACGGCCGCAGGTAGCCGTGCGTTCAGCTGCCTCTGGCCGACCTAAAGCAGGTCCTTAGTTTGTTCTCAGATATACGTAAGAACGATCTGGAGATATTCGGAGGTATTAATGGATCGATTTCAGAGAAGTGATAAAAAATAGGACGTGTGCAACACTCCAAACGCTACCGAAGTAGCGAGTCGAGTTGCAGTTCGCATGAACAGCAACGAAACGTGCAGGGCTAGACGCCTGCGCATGCTAAGTGGCCTTCGGCAGCAGTGAGGTAATGACGTGTTTTGACTGTCACCTCACCCACTGCTTGCCTTTGACCAGGCAAGCAGGGATACAGCTACGCTGCATTAACCGCAATGAACAAGTCCATTGCACAATAATTGCCAAGCCCACTCTCCCTTCCCAAAGAACCAGACTGGAAAAAACGGCCCTGTTTGTACATCCATGCAGGTTGTGTCAGAGGCTGCTGTGGATGCTGCGAAAGGCATCCTGCGCCACTGCCACGCACCACGCCTGGTGCCATGTGTGTGCGACATAATGACAGGCGACAAGAATGCCAAGCTGCGGCAGCACTGCAGCCTGCTGCTGCTGCAGGTAAGCCATCAGCACGCTCGCAACAGCTGCATCATGTGGTGTAGCTACATAGGTGTTGCTGTAGTTGCCTAGCATTGCATGTGTCGTATGCAGGAGACAGCAGCACAATCTAACAGCTTGCAGGGACCACCAGTGCTGGCCAGTATGGGCATCATTCACATGGGCGTGTGCGTGTGCTTCACAGCGTGGTTTCTACATTCACTGCACATCGTTTGGACTGCATCAACACATATTGTTTTGTTTCATCCTGCCTACAGCTGGTTGAGGAATGGGAGCCACTGGAGTACCAGCGCCACATCGACGTGGTTGAGGCAGCCCTGACAGCAGCAGTACAGGATGCGATGGGCGACACACGCACCGCAGGCCGCGCAGCATTCGCAGCGTACGCAGCCAACATGCCGGAGCGCGCTAACGCGCTGCTGCGGCGCATGGACAGTGGGCTGCAGCAGAAGCTGACCACTGCTGTTGCGCAGTATGCTGCCGGCCACAACTTGATGGGAGGTGAGGACATACAAAAGGTTACGATCCTGCAGGCAGAAGTCTCTGTTTTGATGCTGCATGTGCAGGACAGTTATGAGCACCCAATGCAACCGAAGTATGATGTCGCTTTGCAGCGGCGGAAACAGCCAACCTAGATACCAATAGAGTGCTGCAATCACTGTGATCATAACCAGCTGTTGACTTGTAATCACCCAAGCTTATGTTTCTCTGCTCCTTGTGGCCTCTGCAGCAGCAGCACCTGCCATGGCGCCACGGCCAACCAGCAGCAAGCCCACGTGCACAACATTGGCCCAGCGACGTGCTGCAGCAGCAGATGCTGGCTGCATGGGCCCACCTGCAGCCAAGCCGCCGCTGTCAGGCAGGAGCGCAGGCACCTACCAACGTGCGTCAATGCCAGCAGCAGCGGCAGCCAGCAACGCAGTATCAGCAGCAGCAGCAGCAGCAGGTGCGGCGCGACCAGGCCGCAAATCTGTGGCAGGTATGCCTATGCGCGTGCCAGGACCCACTGTGTCTGACTCAGGAACAGCAGGCTACGAGGCAGCTGCTGCCGTAGCAGGGCCCGCAGCAGCAGCAGCAGCAGCTGGTGGCGGCCGCCGCCGCACGAGTGTTATGCCGCAGCGGGTGCTGTACCAGCCAGAGTCGCCGCCCGGTGCAAGGCAGCATGGTGGCGCAGCAGCTGCTGGTTATGGTGCCAGCAGGCAGCAGCAGTCTTCGCTGCCTGGCTCTCCTGAGAGCTGCGCACAGTCTGAGGCATCAGTTGCCAACAGTGTTGCCAACAGCACTGCTGGCGATGGGCGTGGCATCGGCCATTCTGGCGTTGCAACCAGGTGCGGAGCAGCTGTTTGCTGCTGGCTACATCATATACAGCTGTCCGCCGAAATGCTTGCCTGTCTTTGCTGTCGCTGCATATCTTTGCAGCTGCTCTATTTGTGACTGGCTGTTGTGTGCTGCGCACTGCAGGCTGTTCCAGCAGCCGAAACAGCAGGGCCGCGGCTATCACCAAACATCAGCCGGCGGCAGCTTGTCCCGTGCAGCGTCTGCATCAGACGACCTGCAGCTGCTCAATGCCCTGCGCGATCAGCAGCAGCAGCAGTACCAGCAGCAGCTAGCAGCGCAGGCGAGCAGTGCCAGTGTGCTGAGCATGGCAGCCTCGCTGGCAGCAGGTGGAGCACAGCAGAAGCCAGCCACGCTTGCACGTGCCGTTGCTGGGATCCAGACAAACCCCAAGGATTGGAAGGACAGGGTGGACAAGATCAATGCACTTGCAGAAGTGCTGAACAGACAGGTGAGGCCTGCTGCCCTCGGCTCGGCTCTCAGCTTGTTAGCTGCAGCAGCAATGTGCCAGTGCGTGCGCTGACTGCCTGCTGCAAATATACACGCCCTCTCCTCTGCATTTTCTGGTGCTGACTGTTACTCGTGCTGCGCTGCTGCTGTTGCTGCAATGCTAGGCTGATGCCGGCGCACCTGCTGAGTCGTACCTCGAGTTAGAGAAGGGGATGTCCCGGCTGCTGGCAGCAGTTGACGACCCGCACTTCAAGGTGAGCAACGCTGGTGATACTCTGCTTTAGCACTCGTTGTACAGCTGTTGAGCGGTGCGCCGCTGCCATAGGTGCTGTGCATAAACCACCTTGTCCAATCGAAGCAAATCATCTCAGCCAAAATTTGGTCCATTTGGTTGTGGTAGTCAACAACTGCTACACATGCTGCAGTGTGTGTACATGTGTATGTAACAACAAAACTGCTCCTGGCCCTGCCGCCTGCCATCCATTCCATTTGCGTGGCATTCAAATCACCAGTGTCATGTCTCATGCACAGAGGCTTTCTCGGGGTGGGCCTCCTTTGAGTGACAGCCTGTTTTTCCGCTGAACTTCTAGCAGCCCTCTTTTGTTTTCGGGTGTTCGTTGCGACGTAGTCGCCTGTGCACACCATTTAACCCCTCTTCTTCTTCTTCTTCAAATCGCCAGGTGTCGCTGGCGGCTCTGGAGACGCTGACTGTGTGCCTCAACACAGCGCCGCATGTGACTGAGCCGTCGCTAGAGAAGGTTATGCCGCTGCTGTTCAAGCAGCTCTGCGGGCCTAAGCAGGCTGTGCGCTCAGCAGCTGAGGGGGCGCTGCAAGGTACGGGGGCTGACTGCTGGGTGCAATGCAGCTCCTGCTTGCAGCCCATCTGTGAAGAGGCCCGGAACATGGGTGTTGTAGCAATACCTGCTGTACCATGCATGCGGTCCGGATGCATGTGCGGTACTGCAGGAACCCTGATCGAAGTAGTCAGGTCGTCTCGTTCGCTACTTTCAAACATGCCATGCTTATGCGCGCTGCTCTGTTTCAGCATGCAGCGTGTGCACTGCATCAGCCTGCTGACAGCCATCTCCCTTATCGTTCATACATATGCCCTGTTTGTGCGTTGCTCTGTTCAGCATGCAGTGTGTGTGCTGCATCAGCCTGCGGACAGCCATCTCCCTTATCGTTCATATATATGCCCTGTTTGTGCGTTGCTCTGTTCAGCATGCAGTGTGTGCGCTGCATCAGCCTGCGGACAGCCATCCCATTTGTTGTTCTTTACATATGCCCTGCTTGTGCGCTGCTCTGTTCAGCATGCAGTGTGTGCACTGCATCAGCCTGCTGACAGCCATCTCCCTTATCGTTCATACATATGCCCTGCTTGTGCGCTGCGCTGTTTCGGCATGCAGCGTGTGCGCTGCATCAGCCTGCAGACAGCCATCTCCCTTATCGTTCATACATATGCCCTGCTTGTGCGCTGCGCTGTTTCGGCATGCAGCGTGTGCGCTGCATCAGCCTGCGGACAGCCATCTCCCTTATCGTTCATACATATGCCCTGCTTGTGCGCTGCGCTGTTTCGGCATGCAGCGTGTGCGCTGCATCAGCCTGCGGACAGCCTGCTGCCGGCGCTGAACCGCAGCCTGGAGGCGATGAAGCAGCCTGCAGCGCGCGTGAGCGTCATGGAGTTCTGCGTGCTCTTTCTTGGGGAGAACAAGGTGGCAGGCGTGCCGAGCGCGAACAGCCACCATATGAGGTGAGGCCGCTGCGGCTGCGGCTGCTGTGTGGGTTGTTACTGGGCTCGACGGTTGTTGCTCTTTGATTGGCCACAGTACCCTGCAGCGCTTTGAATAGTTCCTAGCCAGGTCAGCACTCTGGCAAATACTCACGAGGCTGGCTTAGGATACTCCGGTGGCTGCACAAGTACATCCAGCCACAATCTTTAAATCTTTTAGCCACCCCAGTTGAACACGTTTTCAACATGTGACAGAGAAGACATAAGAACAGCATCAATCCACACTGTAGTGATATATGTGTAGTACCTGGTAGTGCGATGCATCTGCAAGCTCTGACCGGAAGCCCTGTGTGGTTGCTGACACATGCAGGCAGTGGATCAGCCGCAACATACCGCTGCTGCTGGACAAGAACCCCAACATCAGGCAGATGGCAGGCCGTGCATTGGGCACCATGTACGGCATAGACCCACATGCGGTGAGTGACGCAGCTGGCCTGATGAACTGATTGCCGCATGGCTGGCGGCGTCGCAGCTGCGGATTTGATGCGGATGGATTTGAAACTTCACATGCCTGCCATATGGTGGTTTGCGAGGTATGCTAAGTGGTCTGTACGCGAACCTGTGAACGACTCAGTATCCTGTGTTGCTTGTGTGCTGCTTTGCAGGTGGCAGCATGCCTGTCACAGGCGTCCTCTCAGGAGGTGCTAGCAGTGCAGCGCAACGTAGCAGCGATAGAGGCAGCCGCAGCAGCAGAGGCAGCAGCAGCAGAGGAAGCTGACGACCACGCAGCAGTAGCAGCCGCCAGCAATGCAGAGCATGTGGCGACATGGGCTCATAGGGGTCACTGGGGCACTGCTGGAGGTGCAACAAGCGCAAGCAGCTCAATGGACCTGTCTACGACAGCATCTGTTGCTGCTGCAGCTGCTGGCGCTGATGCTGCGGGGCTCCACAGCATCACAGCAGGTGTTGCAGAGCTGGGGGTGTCGCACCATAACGCGCGCTCGTCTCACAGGCAGCTACCAGCAGCAGCGGCAGCACCGCAGAGCAGCCACATACAACAGCAGCAGCAGCAGCCAGTGCATGCCTACCAGCACCAGCCTGGGGAGATTCACAGTGTGGCGAGCAGCCCTGGGGCCCCTGCAGGAGCAGCGCTACGAGATGTTCTGGGACGCCCCCTGCCTGCAGCAGCATTTACTCAGCAAGCGGCAGCTGATGCAGCGGGCACAGCGGGGCATTCGGTGGTTACTGTTGGAGCTACGGCTGCACCAGCAGATGCAGCAAGCAGCATCGGCAGCGCGAATAGCAGCTTGCGGGGAGGTTTCAGTGCTGGCTTTGCGCCTTTGTCTGGTGGAGGCGCCAGCTTGACCAACTCGGCGCCTGTGAGTCCAGGAAGGGATCCTGCGATAGGCGCTGCAGCAGCAGCTGCTGCGGCAGTGGCTGCTGCTGGCGATGCAGGCAGCCAGGCGCGGCACTTGACGGTGCTGGTGCATCGGCTGCAGAGTAGGCCTGGGGAGGATGTGCTGGCTGAGCTGGCGGCATGTGCAGGCACGATGTGCAAGCAGGCCTGGGTGGACAACTTCTCAAAGGTAATTGACGTGTTCGTAGCACACAAGCCACCCTTAGCACACAAGCCACTTACAGCCAATGCAAACGTCTGCTGTGCACAAAGTGTAGTACCGTTAAGTAGTATGCGCTGCGTGTTGCTGGCTGGACGTGGACATGCATGAGAGGTTACTTTGGCTTTGCGGTGTCTAGCTCTCTCTCTCTCACGTGCTGTGTTGCTTGGCATTGCTGCAGGTGCTGCTGGCTGGGCTGTCAGCTGCGCAGAACAGCAGCGAGTCGATTCGCGAGCTGGCGTTCCTGCTGGTGCTGAGCCTCGCGCGGCACCAGGCTGAGCTGTTTGAGCCAGTGCTGGACGTGGTGCTGCAGCCGCTGCTGCAGGGCTGCGCAGATGAGAGCAGAGAGGTGAGTCACACAACTGGTTGCATGCATGCATGCTCTTGAAGTATGTCACCTGTCTTTGGAGGCATGAATATGTTTGTGACCTGCAGAGGCAAGCATGCTGTAGTGACAAGGTCGTGAAACATTGAGTGTGACAGAATGCAGGCCTTGATATGCCTCCCAGACAAGAGCCAGGTCATGCCATCCCGCTGCAGTGTACCAGCGCCCTCTCTGCCGCACTGTGCACCAGGCTGCAGAAGTATACCCTCTTTGCCTTTGCTCACGATCTGTGCGTGTTGTCTGCGGTGTTGTCGGGGCGGGTGCCCTTTGCGGCGTAGCCGCCGCTTGAACACATCGTGTAACCCCTGTTCTTCTTCATCATCTGTGTTGCTAGATGGCTGCGCAGCATTGTGCACCAGGCTGCAGAAGTGTCCCTCTTTGCTCTTGCTCGTTATCTGTGCGTGTTGTGTGCGATGTTGTCAGGCTGCTGTCCGTTGCGGTATAGCCACTTGAGCACGCCGTGTAACCGCTTGAACACATCGTATAACCCCTCTTCTTCTTCGTCTGTGTTGCCCAGGTGCTGATGGCTGCGCCCAGTGCGCCTGCACATTCTGTGCTCTTGCTGGTGATCTGTGCGTGTTGTCTGCGGTGTTGTAAGGCTGGTGTCCGTTGCAGCGTAGCTGCTTGAACACACCGTGTAGCCGCTTGAACACTCCGTTTAACCCCTCTTCTTCTTCGTCTGTGTTGCCAGGTGCTGATGGCTGCACAGCATTGTGCACCAAGCTGCAGAAGTGCATTCTGTGCTCTTGCTCATGAGTTGCGGGTGTAGTCTGCGGTGTTGCCAGGTGCTGGTGGCTGCGCACTGTGCGCCTGCCGAAACACATTATGTGCTCTTGCTCATGTATTTCGCGTGGTGTCTGCTGTGTTGCCAGGTGCTGATGGCTGCGCAGCAGGCGCTGGAGGTGCTGATGGTGGTGATGCCGCCGCTGCACTGCGCTGACATCCTGGCACACAAGCTGCCAAGCGATGCTGCAGTGGCCAGCGGCACGGCAGTTGATGGAGAGGTGCTATGCGCTACAGTCCGTTGCTTGCAGGTGCGATACGATATGAAATAGTTGGGTGGTGGCACGTGCAGCGTAGCACGTCTCTGTCTAGCTTCCAGCGGTCTGTTATTGGCTGCCTAGCACTAGTCCGCAGATGCCCTCTGCCAGCAGCACAGTCTTTGTGCTGTCATCCACGCTTTGATGCCCATGCGCTAGTTCTGCTGTGCTGTAGGAGCATGCGTTGTGCCTCAGCTGCCTTGCGATCCTTCTGTTGGTGCCAATGAGCGAACATCTGCCGTACTCCTTTCGTATATGCAACACTGCTGCTGGTTGCAGATGGTGGTCCGGCAGATGCAGCCTCAGGAGCTGCTGAGCGTTGCGCCGATGCAGCTGCTGCCTGGGCTGGTTGCAGCCTTCAACCACGCACGCCCTGACGTGCGCAAGGCGGTGGTGTTCTGCCTCGTGGACCTGTGGATCGCAGCAGGCGAAGGGTGAGTCGGCTAACTATCGCCACTGGCAC
Source organism: Tetradesmus lagerheimii (assembly GCA_902809745.2). Classification (NCBI taxonomy): domain Eukaryota; kingdom Viridiplantae; phylum Chlorophyta; class Chlorophyceae; order Sphaeropleales; family Scenedesmaceae; genus Tetradesmus; species Tetradesmus lagerheimii. The sequence continues at coordinate 11,519 of CADDIJ020002515.1, read as the reverse complement.
CCTGTTTGAGACCATAGCGCAGCTGACATCTGTGATAGCCCAGGTTCACAGTGCATAGATATCAGCATCATTGCAGTGTGATCGTCAGTGCCTTGCTCTTGTACAGTATGGTATCCAGTACAATGGTCCTTATGGGGTGTGCCTTGACCGTGTGTTCTGTGCTTTTGTTGGCTGTTGCAGGCTGACCCCCTACCTGTCGACCCTGAACACATCTCAGCTCAAGCTGCTGACGATCTACTACAACAGGACCCTGGCCAGCAGCAAACAGCAGCGCGCACTGGGCAGCAGCGCAGAGCAACAGCAGCTCGCGTGCTGAGTGAGGTCACTGCAGTGGCGCTTTGCAGGCAGGCACGATGACCAGGAGTTGAATTGGTAAGGAGGACGGCCGCCATAAGAGTGGCTCTGGTGGTAGGCCGGTGATGGAAAGAGAGATGGCGCGTCAGGCATGCAGAATAGGTTGTAGCCAGGCACTTGCAATGCAGTAGAAGTAAGCAGCACAGCGATGGTTGCAGTGCGGATGAGTCAGGCGTATGATGTTGGATACAGTGCTGCGCTTGGGCTGCGGTTGTGCTTTTCGTGATCTGCCAGATCTGTTGGATCAGCAATCTTGGTGTGACTACTGTCTAGGTTGCCCTGTCTTCTCTTCTTGAATGGGTAGCATAATTCATGTTACGTTCAGGTTACTGTGATCTATGTGCAACTGTGCACAGCAGTGGTGTAGTGACAGAGCACTGAGCGCTTGTGCTTGGTCAAGTGATGGCACCCTGGGAGGGGGGGTCAGAAGCGTGGTCTGTTGATTGTAGTAGGTACTACAGCGTATAAGGGACGGTACATGTAGCTCCGTGCCTGTGAACCTGGCTTGAGGTCATACTGACCCTATCCTTGTCTGCGATAACTTCATGTAAGGGTGCTGTATTTCGGCATGCCGGTTTTGTGTCTGGCTTCAGGCATTGATGCTGGCATACCTTCGCCTCTTACTGCATGCCTGATGTAGCTAAGTGCTGCTTTTGAGACTGCTCAGCCGCGGCTGCTCGAAACGGCCGAGAAGCAGCAAAGTGGATACCTGCACTGATGGACAGCTGCGTGCGGGCTGCTGGAAGATAATGAGAGTCTAGGTAGCTTGGATGTTGGTTGTTGTAATAGACAGTGGCACTGTCCAGCGAGCTGCCTGTGTCCTACGTAACAGCACATAAGCAATGTTCAAGGTTCAACTTTTAGCCTTCATGGTTTGGCAAACCTGAAGCCAGGCTTCAAGCCTTCAAGGTTTAAACCTTGCCAAATCTGGCAAACCTGAAGCCAGGCTTCAAGCCTTCAAGGTTTGGCAAACCTGAAGTCAGTTTGAGCGCTCGTGGTCTGAGCTCGCAGGCATGCCATGTTGGGCTGAAACACCGAGCTCGAGTGCACGTGCACTCTGGGTGCACCCTGCTAGGCCTGCTTATGCCAGAGCACCACACCGTGTGCACGTTACTGCAGCACATGCACTGATCAGTGCCTCAGGCCTGGTGTCATGGTCCGGCCGAGGCTGGCTACCTGACAATCCATGAGCAGGACTGGTTAGCCACATACAATGCGGACTCCTAACTTGGCGCAAGTTCCTCCGTGTGAGCAGGGTGGAGGTCTTTTGCTGTCGCGATGCTCGGTGCTCGCATTCAAGCAGACAGCGCCGCGTAGCACTGCTGACAACTACAACAGCTGGCATTTCCTTTGAATCGACGTGCTGAGCAGCGCAGGAGCAGGACTTCACGAACTTCTGAAGTTGCATTGGAAGCACAGCATGAACATCACCGCGCACAGCAGCATGCCACCGTGCGGACAAGCATCATGCATTACAAATATGATTGAGTGAATGTCGCACAATTTTATGGTGCAGAAGCCAGGGCGCCTCGACATCGACATCGGTGTAATAGTCGATGCAAGCGATTGCTTGTAACAATCGAAAGCATCACAGCATGACCTGGAATGAACGCTTTGGTTGAGTGCTGCTCAATGCCGAATCTTGAACAACCTGAAAACCAGCCGTTGGTCGGCCGCTGTGTGCCGCAACCTGCTGCCGAAGTAGTCGATGTTGTGTACCTGGTAGCTCCTTCGATAGGATTTCGACCATTATATATGTTGAATCTTTAAACAATACATCTGGTGCACGAAGTCGCACGTCGGCGCTATGCAGCAACCACTTCAGCCACAATAGCCAGATTATTACATCGTAACACGTGTTAGCTCTAGATGGACATCTCTGAGCACAAGCGTTCGTGCTGACTTGGCCTCCCTTTATTGCTTCCAAGCAATCAATATACATAATTCGTAGAGCAATTGGCTGTTCTAAGACTCGTCGCCATCGTCGATGTGATGTTGACATAATGCGTGCAAGCAGCCGGTCACCCAGGACAACCCAAACTTCTCCTCGTTGGCAGATAGTTTCTCCAAACAACGTAAAAATTCTTCAAAATCATGCCTAACACGTGATTTCTGGCGCAGGGCGTGCTATGGCGCATCTCACTCATAACCTGCAGTACTTTTATAACCCCTTGGCTCAGGCTACGTAGCGCTACTACAAGCCCGTGAAGACCATGGGATCTTGTCCAGCCTGCTGCCTGAGTCGTATAGAGGAAGCACACTGGTTACGAGATAGATCTTATTGCACGTTTTCAATATCACATCAGAAGGACGTTCTGTAGGTAGTGCAGCTACACAATACAAACTTACTCAAATAAGAATTAAGCTGAAATGATGGATAGTTTTCTCGGGCGAGGTCTCGTTGCTGTGCTGTTGTGCTCGTGTGCGTGTTATGCTGTGGCCGGTGAGTACGCCTGCTGCGGGCTTTATCGTTCTAGCAGCAGTATAACATATTTGTTTTCAATAAGACATCATGTCAGCGTGATCACGTTGGTTGGAGTGGCTAGCCTTGACTGCTACCGATACGTTTGTGCGAAATTACAGCGCCTGACCGGCCTTCGTTCCAATTGTCTACAATTGAGTGGGTCAAAGGGGGTCCCAAAACGAACAGAAACCTAGAGTGCGGTTCACGTCATGCATCAAATTACCAGATCAAGCCTTAGCATCAATATCACCCATGACGCGCCACTGTGCAACCACCTGATTCATCAACCAACAACCCAGGCCTGGGCAAGCATCAGTCACGATGACCTTGCATTGGCGCTGCAATTGGCAGTTGCAGCCATGGCACCTCTGCTGCGTGTATTGAGGCCTGCACAAGTCTGCTGTCATGCACAGGCTGCATGTAAAACCAGCAGCACTCTAGCATGTACTGATCATCATGCTGCTCTCAACACTTCCCTGCGCACAGCTGTACAAGGTAATGCTTGCTGCTTATGTGTTGCCAATTGCCTAGCTGAAAGCCCAACAAGGGGCGCAAGGCATTTGCAAGCACAGAGTCCAAAAAAAACCTCAAACCAAGCAAGCATTGGGCATGCAACACACGATGATCACGCGTTGAGGCATGCACAAACACGCTGCGGGTCCGCAACATCAGAGAATGCTGTTGGCAACGCCAGCAACCGCAACTGCTGAACTATCTCTCGCTCACAGCGCGGCACTCAAGGTTGCTTTTTACAACAACGCATCTAAAGGCGTACATACGCTGTCATCACGCCTTGTGTTTGCAAAACGCAGGTATGCTGTGCAGGGCAAATGATGTGCAGGTTTGACGAAAAACAACCTACGCAGCATCCCTCTCTTGGAAATTGCAGCAGCTGCGCTGCAACTGCCGTGCGCGCAGGCGCAGGCGTCAACTAGTGCACCTTCACTGTAATGGGTTGCATTCTACGTGATTGCAAACACAATGCAGCAGAGCACCTTCACTGGACTGTGCACAACTGCACTGCACACTCTCCTGGAAAATGTATCATCGCTACAGCAGCCAACAGCGCTGCTGGCACCCTTTTTCAAAGCACAACAACTAGCTAGTACCAGCTGTACCAGCTGCATTGAAACCCATGCGCCAGCACAACCCAGAATACCAAAGACACACATACACAACCAGCACAAACGCCCGCAGGGTATCCCCACCGTCCGGTTACCCCATCCTACCCATCTACCCTAACAGGCTGCTGCTGCGTCAACCTCGCTGCTTACACCAGCAGCAGCAGCACCTAGTACATAACACAGCACCCTCACCCGCTGCACACCCACTGAAACAGCTTCCGCAGCGCTGCAGAATGCGGCTTATGCGTTGGTGGGCTTGCGCACCAGGAAGAAGAACAGCGGAGTGAACAAGCCCATCTTGCCACCCGCCACAAGCCCGTCTGCAGCGCGCTCCAGCATGCTAGCCACTTCCAAGCTGCCCTTGGGGGCAACGCCGAAGCGCTCAAGCGTCTTGACCAGGTAGTGTGTCGCATAACGGCCCACCTTGGTGGTGCGGAAATCTGCACAGATGCAGCATATGGCAGGTTTGAAGGTTTTAGAGGAGGAAACACAGGCAGGCAAAGTGGGGCCACGCCGAAGCGCTCCAGGGTTTTGACCAGGTAGTGCGGCGCGTAGCGGCCCACCTTGGTGGTGCGGAAGTCTGCAGAACATACAGGATGAGGCAGGTTTTTAGTCATGAAACACAGGCTGCCCTTGGGCGCAACGCTGCAGCGCTCCGGCGTCTTTACCAGGTGGTGTGTGGCGTAGTGGCCCACCTTGGTGGTGCGGAAGTCTACACAGATGCAGCGGAAGGCAGTTTCGAAGGTGTTAGAGGAGGAAACACAGGCATGCGAAGTGGGGCAACGCCGAAGCGCTCCAGGGTTTCAACCAGGTAGTGTGTGGCGTAGCGGCCCACCTTGGTGGTGCGGAAGTCTGCACAGATACAGCGCGAGGCATGTGTGCTTCAAAGCAACCACAGGGCGCAACGCAGAAGCGCTTCAACTGCCTGTGCGCAGTGCAGGAACACAAAGATCACACACAACTCTGAATCAAAAAGGCGGCACTCACTCTGCAGGCGCGTCCAGTTGTCTGGGTCCACGGGGTCCCACCAGGGGATGTCTGCGCTCAGCGCCAGGTCAGCGCTGTCCACCAGCTCAAAGCCAGCCTTCTGCAGTGCCTCCAGCGTCTGCTTCGTAGTCCTGCAGCCACAAATTGAGTAAAATTGGGTAACATGTGTTAGTGCATCAATGACTCAACAAATGAGCTACGCGTGGTGTGTTCACACTCAACACCCGTGCAAGTAAAGGGAGCGGGCACGTGTGACAATGAGGAAACATGTAAGTGAGCAGCACTGCGGCACGCGGCCCTAGAGGGGCGTGCAGTATAAGCATCCGGTGCTACGCAGCCACTACCTTAGCTGCTGTTGCTGCAGGTGCCACCTTGTTGAATGCGCGAGCAGTCTTGCCCAGCTGCAAAGCCTTGCGCTGTGTGTGCTGCAACTCAGACTGACTGACTTGCATGCTGCCACCACATATCAACAACAGTACAAAAAACGCACCGCACGTCTGGCAGGCCATTGCCCAGCTCAATCTCTGCCATGATTGACTTGTGGTTGGGGTTGGCTGGGTCGTACAGGTCTGTGGCGCACCACTCGTAGCCTGCGAAGTACTGCCCGGGCTTCAGCACACGCAGGATCTCCTGCAAACACAGCAGCAGCAGCAACAAGGGTTACATTACATCAGCACTGCATTGAAAAACAGCAACGACGCATGACAGAGGGCAACCTCTGTCATGGGCAACTTGAAGGCTGGAGCACAGCATGCATTGCGTGGTGGAATGGCGTGTGCTGGCCAGCAAATTCTCTGCAGAACTGAATCCTGCACAGCTTTGCAACACCTGCTTGAAGCTCTGCTGAGGGCGCTGCTAGATGTATGTACACATGGCCTAAGGACTGACTTCTTACCAGCTGATATGCACCCTGCTAGCCTGGCAGCACTACTCAATGCGCTGCTGCTGCTGCTGCTGCTGCTTGGTGCTTGATGATGTGTCCACAGCCTCACTCGCAGGCTCACCTTGTGACCAGCTGAGACACACCAGCTAAGCTAGCAGCACTACTCCATGCGCTGCTGCTGCTGCCGCTGCTGCTGCTTGATGATGTGTCGACGCGGCCTCACTCGCAGGCTCACCTTGTGACCAGCTGAGACACACCAGCTAAGCTAGCAGCACTACTCCATGCGCTGCTGCTGCTGCCGCTGCTGCTGCTTGATGATGTGTCGACGCGGCCTCACTCGCAGGCTCACCTTGTCACCAGCTGAGACACACCTGCTAAGCTAGCAGCACTACTCATTGTGCTGCTGCTGCCGCTGGTGCTGATGCTTGATAATGTTCCACGGCCTGCCTCGCAGGCTCACCTTGTAACAGCCGACCTGGTCAGGCGCGTGGCACGTTGCGTCAATCTGGTACACTGCGTCAAAGGTGCTGTCCTCAAACGGCTGCTTCATGAAGTCTGCCTTTACAAAGCGGCTGATCTGATCCAAGTTGCGGCCTGTACGGCCGTTGTGGTACAGTGCACGGCTGATCTGGTATGCGTTGTTGTTCAGGCCTGCACAAAAACATGAGATGGACAGACACGCAGAAACAGGATTGCAATCTGAGTTGAGCACAGAATTGTAGAGTGAGCAGCCGTTGTGGCACAGCGCGCGACTGCTGTGGTATGCGCTGTTGTTCAGTCCTCCCAACAAGCAAGAGGGACACTTATGCAGGTGCAGCTGTTCATCGCAGCAGCATAGACACATGCAGCAGGGACATGTGCACTCTGTTGCAGACGCTGCAGAGAACGCTGCATGTAGCTGCCTGCGCTGGGTGCTACTGGCGCATACGGTCAGCACTACCACTGCTGTTGCTGCTGCGGCACGCTGCGTGCAAGAACTTCTGTTATATGGCAAGCCAGCACTATGCCGACAAACGACAGGACCCCACCTGTTACGTGCGCTCCTGAGAACAGTGCAATCTCCCGCAGAGGACCACCAATGCCGCAGCCCACATCCAGGCACTTGTCTCCTGCAGGACACAGCACCAAGCATAAAATTCAGTTGGTCTGGTGTCAACCCAGAAACATGCTCTCCTGCAAAGTGTTATGCGTTGTCCTGCAAGCACTTTTGCTTCTGCACTAGGGCTGGTCGGCAATAGTGCTGCTGATACTAGTAGTCCCCTGCAACGCAAACCTCACTCTGCTGCAACACTCTCTTCTCCCGATCATTGTTATCCGTCGAATAATATTAATGCAAATAAGACGCACCTGGCTTCAGGCCCAGGCGCAGCGCCAGGTAGTGCTCGTGGCGCCTGATGCTCTCCATGTGCGTTTCGTGCTTCAGCCGGTGCGCAAAGTGGAAGGAGGTGCCCCAGCCTGCAGCACACAGCAGCACAGAGATAAGAGTTATATGCAGAGTAGTGCAGCGTGCTTCAGCCAATGCGCAAAGTGGAAGGAGGTGTCCCAGCCTGCAGCACACAGCAGCACAGAGATAAGAGTTATATGCAGAGTAGTGCAGCGTGCTTCAGCCAATGCGCAAAGTGGAAGGAGGTGCCCCAGCCTGCAGGACACAGCAGCACACAGCAGCACAGAGTTAGGCGCAGAGCGCATCAGGAGTGCAGTGTGCGTTGAGGGAACAGTGTGGAAGGAGGTGCCCCAGCCTGCAGGACACAGTAAAACAGCGGCACATAGTTGGGCAAAGAGTTGAGCGCAAAGCACAGCAGCAGTGATGCTTCGAGGGCAGCCCGTGGAAGAAGGTGCCCCAGCCTGCAGGACACAGTAATGCAGTGGTGCACAGCGGAGCGCACAATGTGAGACCTCATGGTGTTTGCTCCTTTCCAGTGCAGTATTGTACAGGACACAGCAAGGGCGTAATGCACAGCAGAGCGCAGAGCGCAGGAGCAGTGCAGCGAGCTGCCACGGGAGTGATCAACTTCAATGTGCCGTCTGAGTGTGCGGTATGCTTGCACATGTGCTGCATGTGCTCGGGGGCCACATGGCAACGGCCAGCGGCAGTAGGCAGGTGTGAGGAAAGAATGCTGCAACATGCACGTGCCTGTTCATGTGGGGCTGCTTTGCGTCATTCTGGCGAACTTGGAACGCACAGCGACTGCAATGGACCACCTGCTTGCCTGCTTTGTGTAGCTACATTTGCTATAAATGTATAAGCACACAAGGTGACTCAGATGGACGTGAAGTCTGCTGTGTGAAGCCAGCAACTGCTAGGAGTGATAGCAGCGGCATGCTGTTTGTACTGCTGCTGCAGCTGCTGAAGCTGGACTCTGTCATACGCTGCTAACGCACCGTACTCATAGAAGGACGTGGCCAGGTCATAGTACTTGTTGACCATGTCTGCATACTGCGACTTGCGTGCCTCCACATCGCCTCCGTGCGTTGTGTGGTACTTCTGCAGTCATCAGGTTGCCCAGACACAAGGCTCAAGGCGTCAGGGCGGGAGTGACACCAGCCAGAAGGTATGCGATCGCATGCATTGATTCATAAAGAGTGCAAAGAATTTTGTCTTATGGCGTGCTACAGCTGTCAGACAGCAAAACGATTGCTAGCTGGCAGCGAGTGCCCCTGGCTTCCAGGCCTTGTGTCAAAATCTGCCAATCCAAATCGAATGATCATGTGCATGCATAAGAAGTTGAATAGCCAGCAGCGGCCTGAGGGGCTTGCATCGCCCAGCCCGCCAACTCGTTGGGGCTGACAACGCCCTTTGCGCACCTCGTACTTGTCTATGTCCTCAGCCACCCTCTCTGCAGACCGCGATGTAATCTGAGGTGTGATAAAGGTCACAGGAGTGGTCATTGTGGCGTTGCTGCAGAAAGAAGGGTGCAAATGAAACTGCTCGTCGCTGTCTTGCCGAATCCGAAGGAGCACACACAAAGCAGAAGAACACAATCGAGATAGCAAGAGGATAGATGGTGTTCGCAGTGAACCCAGCGAATGGTGGGTTCGTGCAGCAGTGCATGACAGTGTTACTGTGGCACTTTGAAGTTGGGACGCATCGCCTCTCGTGATATTGCTTCCTGTCACCTTATTCACCATTCACACCAGCACGTGCTGATAAGCGCGCCCAGGTCCTGTAGCACACCTACATCACAAGTTCTGGAGATTTGCTGGTCCCTGCTGTGTCCAGGCTCTTTGCATACAGCCTGGAAGATCAGCAGCAGGAGGGTCAACAGCAGGAGTTTTGAAGCTCAAGGCTATCTCACTAACATATAGCAATGGCGACGGACCCGACGCATCTGCTGCAGGCCACTCAGCAGCATGTGCAGCAGATCGTGGCTGGCAATGATGCCAGCCATGACTACAGCCACATAGGTGGGTTGGATAAAAAGTTCACCATGTGCCAATTCTGCAAGCAGCATGTGCACGTCAGTAGTCCTGCGTTTGAGCACTTCTGCTCAACACAGCCATGGGTGAGCTGTTCACCAGTTGGGCCACTGTGCGCATCGCCTGGCTTGTACAAACACCGCAGAGTCTGACCGACCATAGCGTGTGGTTATTGTCTTGGCCACTTTCATTCCCAGCATCTGTCCGGCACACGACCCTTGCCACCACTGTAGCTAGGGCAGTCACTCCATGCAGTTACAAAAGGATGCCTCTGCAGTACCTAGCATTGGATTCCTGCCTGCTGTGTGCCATTGGATCCCCTACTAGATGTTTGCTGCTGCTGCTGCTGCTGGTGGTGGTGGTGGTGGTGGTGTGCTGTTGTTGCAGAGCGCGTGCGGCGCACCGCGCTGCACCTTGCTTCAATGGAGGGCCTGGATGAGAGAGGCCAGCTCGTGGTGCAGCTTGGGGCACTGCTGCATGACATTTCCGACTACAAGTATGGCGGCTCCAATGAGCAAGCGCAGGCAGCGACTCGGGTGAGCACAGCGTAAAAGGCTGGATGCTACGTGATGGCAAACATGATGCAGCAGATGCAGCACTCACATGGCTAAACAGCCTAAGGCTAGTGGCAGCTTTCATCGCAACGGTCTAGCTGGTGTGTGGAGTCCTTGCTGTAAGATGAAGTGATTCTTCGGAAGGGCGTGGTTCACGCTGCGCATGCACCACAACAGGGCATTGCATACTCCCATGCAGCTGCTGGCGGAATATGTATTGCCAGCTGGGTGCAGCTAGTGTTACACCCAAAGCGCCGTGTGATGTGTTTGTCAAGTGCAATGCTGCTGGCATTCCCAAACCACATGCCTTTTCCCACACAGCGTCCTGTGTTGCCGCGGTGATGTTGTTAACAGGAATTTCTATTGATTCACGGCCAGCCAGAAGACCTGATAGCAGATGTGTGCTCTGTGGTGGCTTCTGTGGGGTTCAAAGAGGAGCTAGCAAAGAAAGACGGTAGCAGCAGCAGCAGCTTGAGCAGAGAAGCAGCAGTGGTACAGGATGCAGACAGGTGCGTAGCACGCAAAGCATACAGCTGCGACCTCTGAATTGCACGGCCACCACGTGTAGCACAGCACTGGCTGTGACATTGTCAATGATGCTACTCCTGTCTGCTAACCACCATGTTACACGTCCCTACGCATCGTGGTAACTGCTCTACTCTGCCCCCTGTTACCATCCCTGCATCGCCTGTCAACAACAGGTTCGACGCCATTGGCGCTATCGGCATCGCGCGCTGCTTCACATTTGGGGGCGCTTTCAAGCGTGTGCTGCATGACCCATCTGTGCCGCCACGCGCCAACCTGACAGCCTCCCTTGTTGCCCCTCTCTATGCACCATGTTCACTGCTCCACAACTTCAAAATGCCCTCCCTGCTACTACCCCTGCACCGCCTGTTCAGTCAACAGGCTAGATGACACTGGCGCTATTGGCATTGCCCTTCCCTATGCACCATGTACACTGCTTCTCAATGTCCACCTGTCACCACCCCTGCACTGCCATTTCCAACAACACGCTAGATGCCATCCGCTTGGCATTGCCCCTCCCTATGCGGTATGCACCATGTTCACTGCTTTGCAATGTCCGCCTGTCACCACCCCTGCACCGTCTTCCCCATCAACAGGCTAGATGCCATTGGCGCTATTGGCATTGCACGCTGCTTCACATTTGGAGGCGCTTTCAAGCGCGTGCTGCATGACCCATCTGTGCCAACACACTGTCCGCCTGTTACCACCCCTGCATTGGTATTGAGTTGGTGGTATTGAGTTGCTGATGCGTGTTCGAATGGGCTGTCTTTGTGTGCATGAGCGTACCAGTCGTTATGGTGGCAGCAGAGCTGATTCTAACACAGCATGTCCTGCTTGTGGTCAGGGTGTTGAGTCTTTGTCACATCTGATGTTTGATTGTCCCGCTACTTCTGCTCAGAGGGATACTATTCTTGATGAAATTCGGTCTGTTTTGCGTGATGTTGCTGGCGGCGCTGAAAAATTGCGCAATGTGTTGTCGTTGACTGATGCATCCACTAAGTTGTTGCGTTTGTTTCTGATGATATTTGGGGTAGTAGGGGGGTGTGCCGAGTGATATCTAGGAGCATTGCTGAGTATCTTGTCCAAGCTTGGGATGTGCGTAATAATTGCAAACACAATGGAGCAGTGCTCCCTCTTTCTTCCGCTCCTGAGGGGCGCGGGGCCGATAGCGTTGATGCTATGGCTTAATGGGTAACATGATGATGATGATG